>JAQFYC010001489.1:0-33732 GCA_034694165.1 Tomocerus mixtus | reverse complement strand
TTTGTGTCCATCCGGAGTTATGGCGCTAACGGACGGACAGACGGACAGACGGACAGACGGACAGACGGACAGACGGAACGGTCGTTTACATAAAGTATTGTTCCAATACTTAATAAATACTACAGTAAAATATAACCTAGGTGCGAGGCTTATATTTTACCGTACACAGTGAAATAAACATCTAGCATTTGTATACGCTTAGAAATCAGTTTTTCAACAGGCCAAATTGTAGACTAGATGCAATGCAATTTTGCTACTTGCTTTTCAAACAGGAATAATATTCTGCCACATTTAATAGTGTTGTTTTTCCATAGCCTATTAGGCATACTAAACTTATTAAACCATTCTAGATACTAATTAAGAACATCATGCTACATCTTACATCAAATGCGGAGGCGGAATAAATATTGAAGCAAGAGCAACATTTTCAAAGAAACTTATAAGTAGTGGAAGTAGCATTAAGTATAGTATATAATAACATAATATAACTGTATGAGTACGTAAGTATTTATTGCATCTTCCATGATTTTAAAAGTTTATTCTTGTTTGCTATTTCGAATCAAGTGTTCACTCCACACAATTAGAAATAAATCCCCGTCCCCACTCATAAAATTAGTCGAGGTCAAGCAAGGGATACTGCAATCGTTATGCAAACACTGTTCAGGCAGATCTATATTTGAAGGTATATTTGCTTTGCTCGGTTGCTGTATCAGAGTATTAGACTAGCTTTAGCATGGCTTTATTTCATATTTGTATAATTTTATTGAAATGCAACCACCAAAGGTACTAATCATCTAACATAGGTACTTGTAAGTGCATGAAGGATATACGCTACATGTAATTAGTTTAACGAATTAAAAGATTTGCTGACGATATCCCTTAAGTCGCATTTATATCTTTCACAGGTATACTCTCGCGGTTCACTTTCAGCCCTAGCAACACTGACCGAGGAAGGTTTTGCCTTGGTTCTTGAATTCACTAGCCTGGAAAAATTAAATAAGAGAAGTTTGTTAACCATTAATACTGATACATATTACTAATACTATAATAAAATGGCAGGTTGTGAATAGTATACATTTTGAAACCAATAAATTAATTGTTACCTAAATACAAACTCTTTTATGTCACTAAAGATGTCCCGTGATGATCTGGACGAGGCAGAAATTTCACAAGAAATTCGACGAACACAGTCCGATGACTTTAAAATCCTGGTTGCCACTTGTAAAGGAACTTTTACCAATTGATAATCCTGCAGGCTTCTTCCTCCAGGTATTCCAACACGGTCAGTGCTTGGTATAAGAAGGGGGATAACGAAGAGATACAATATGACCAAAACCGAAGGGATGACCAAAATTCCTACCAGAAATATTATGAGTGGAATCATGAGGGTGTACGTTGCCCCAACTTCGAGGGCAAGGGGGTCAATCAAACCCAGTTTTAGTGGATCCATTGGGCCTGCATCAATCCCATCCTGACAGTTACAATTCGAAAAAATGAAAAAGAGAATAACTAGACCAAAATGAAAATACTTCATTTTGCACATAGAAACTCGCAAGAAACATGCAGGCAACGGAATTGACATTTACGATGTCTATACGATATACAACTTAACTTAACTGCCTTAATTTCAGGATATTTGTTAGAGAAAAAACTACCACTGTAAACTGTAAGGTACAAATCTAAGACTGATTTTGATTTGTCATTGAACATTTAAGATGGTTTATAGGTTGGCTTCTTTTATAGATTGCAGGTGTTTTGCTGTTATGAAAACCAAGTGTAAGCTCTTAGTATGTATTAGTATCAATGAATATATACTAAACTTACAAATAATACCCGTTAAAATATTGAGCCAATGTGCTAATAATCTTTCGCGTGCTTGCAGCTTCTAGTTAACACAGTAGAAAACTTACCGTTATAGTTTATTCATGTAGCAAATAGATAATAGTTTGGATTATTTACATAATAACGGGCAAATTACTTTGCAATGTTGAATGTTCTATTAACAGATTTTTGTAATCAGTTCAGTTCGCCTTCCCGTAGGAACAAATGAGACGGGTGCATTTAAAACAAAGTGTTGGGGTAGAAGGTTAAAAAAACAACGGTTAAAATGGAGGATGATAATTTTTATGGGGTAATAGCATTAGTACACAAACCATTGAGAGGGTAGTTGTTATATGTAAAGTAAATACATAGTGGAATATGGACATGCATAATTAAATAATGTCTTATTAAACTATTGTTTAAATAACATTGCATACATAACTTGGATAATACAGATTGCATGAGATTATATAAATATAATACGAAAGTTATCTTAATACTCTTAAGTAATCTCCTTGTAGCCTGCATTGATGGCTGCCTTAATACTTACCAAACTTAAAACACTTACACAACAATAATACACTAAAACACGACACCTCTATACGATTACTGATCACAATGTTCCCCAAAAACCGTATACCAAATGTTTTTTTGGATAGAAAAGAAAATTGCTTAAAATATTATTGTCGTCCTCTTGACCCTTGATTGCGTCTACCATCCCTGTCCCTTTGTCTTTGGCCATCTCTGCGTCTCTCTGTCCAGAATCTCATATCAATACTGGGAATTGTTTCAGAGTTGCAAGCCTGTCGTTGGTTTCTAAGTCACATTTAAATGGAACCATTACAGTAAAGGATTCGAAAAGAGTCAATGTTACGTAATTACATATTATAAATTACATCCTTACAGAACATCAGCAAAAATTACACTTACAAAAATGAAGCCACTTGGAAAACAAGTGGCTGGATGACAGTTATATCGTCAGAGTTATCACACAGAACTCGAGCCAAGCTGACTTTTCTTATTTGGTCCAATTGAGCTACAATTACAATATAAAACGAGTTAAACGGGTACCCTCATTTTTGTAGCCATAAAGAAGAGCTTACAATATTTAATAGAATTTTAGGATTTTTAGTTTACGAACCTTCCGTAAATCTTGCTGTAACTTCTTCGTAAAAGAATCGATCACCTCTTCTTAAACGAGCAAACTGATCCCCAACAATGCAAACAAAGGTGGGACCTAAAATTGCCCCTGGTAGCGCCCGTTCTCCAATTCCTCCAATAAATAAATCAATTTCGTCCACAGATGGATACAAACGACGAAGAATGCTCGCCGACTGCAATATTTTCAAATAACTAAACTTGTAAGTGTTCATTTTGACAACAAAATTATTTCTAAATGTGTGGGGAATACCTGAGGATCCATTACAAGTGTTAGCTCCTCCCAAGAGTTGAGCTTTGGTAAACCACAAACTTCACGCCAGTCATTATACGGAGGTAGACCATGATCTCTATATACAAAAATGAAATCATTTTACTCATATTTTTTCCTAATAGGTATACCTGTATGTACAATGTAAATCTGAAAAATCAAGTTTGTCAATGTGTACTATCATTAAATACCTTCCACGCTGAATATTTAAAGCCATCAAATCTAATCCGAATGGAGAACTTCCTTGGAACAAATGATTGGTCAGCTATACAGTAATTTAAAAATGCAATTAGTGTATAAATTGGTTTCACCTGCCAGGATACATTGTAAAGTAATGTGTAAGAAAAAAATAATTACAGCTTCCGAAGCGAAGTGATCGAAACGCTGGCATTCTTGTGTCGTCAGTCCTCTTATTAAATTGTCAAAATTTTCATATATTTTAAATGGGGAAAATTGTGTTTTTTCAAAAGAGATCGAGTCAGCCACAGCTCCAAACTGATTGAATGTTCTATGGAGTAAAATCCAAATAAAAAAGCAATAAAGAATATTACCGATTATACTGTGGTAAGGCATAAGATATAAGTTCATATATTTGATTACACAACACTATACATAATATAGGTATGAACGTAGGTGCTTATTTGCATGGAAATAATAGTGAGTTAGATGTGCGTCTTACTTGACGATTCCTTGAACTAGTGTATGACCAAATCGATAAGCAGCAGCAGCAAATGCATTGGTGATGGTGGCATCGGTATCAGGATTATAAATCTATTGTTATGTTACATCAATGACAAAAATTAGTTTCGCCACAACAAAGGATCTTTGCATACACCAACATAATCGCATGTATGTAGTAGGTAGGTACCTAAAGATTTGCGTTGGATTATACATAGTAAATGTAAGAAACTACGTAGATGAATTGAAATATCATTTTCCAGGAATTCTTTAGATACATTTACATTTTAAGTAGTACTTAGATAGTAGTGAATTGATAAAAAGTTCTTTTGCACCTTCGTGTGTCCTTTCTGTCTTGGCTGAAGCTCAAAAGTCCGCATATAATCTGGACCCAGAACTAAAGGAAGGAACTCATTATAGATGATATGCTGTAACTCTGCGATAACAATTCGTCTCGACTCCTGATACAGGATCTCATCATTCCAGTTAGGGTTGAGTTTTGCAAGAGCACTTGCAATTCGGTTGTGCTCTCTCATCCACACAGTGTGCATAACAGCCAATTCGACTTGCTCATTAACTCGCAAATCTCCGGCTCGGAAGCATGATCGTCGAGTTACAGGATCTGAACATTCATTGGGATTTGCTGGAAGGAGTTGAGTTGAGCTGTCAGCATTCCTCTGTGTAAGCAATTTTCCCCCAACACCTGATCTCAGACTGCGTGCTCTGTTCTCGCTGGAGCCATAAATGTTAGATCCGTCTAGGTAGCCTGTGATTTGATTCATTTGCTCTCTAGGTCCTAAATTACATTCTTTGCGAGGTGAAGGTAAACTCCTAAACAAAAATGACATTCATAAGAAAATAAAAATGAATTGCGTGTATTGTATTATGTATTTATTCAAATTAAATGGCAATGCTAGTGCTAGTACTGATTTGGTGCTTTAAGCGTAAACGATAAAATTATTTCTTTATATTTTTTACCTAACAAACTCCATGCACTTCTGTCTAAAACTTTGATAAAATGAATCCTCTGCAGGGATTTCTATAGGAAAGCAATCCGGGTGCCGGAGGTTGGGTGGTAAAGGTTGTCCATTTTGGCAACAAGAGACACCAGTAGAATTCTCTCCCTTGACAATTGGCGTATGTACCAAATCGTGATCGACAAATTGACCTAAATACACAACAAAATATTGACGGTTTGACATTGTATATTGTACAATAAGGTTTACGCTAGGATATCCAAAATTATTAACACTTTGGAGGACTTTCTATTTCAAGTGGGAATGTTTACGGGCAATAAAATTAATTATTATTACCCCATTGCATCATCATTAGGGTGAGATTAGCATAAGGTCTATTCTCGTCTGGGATGAACTGTTCACTGATTAATCTTGCCGAAGGTAGCGGTAATCCTGAGCTTTGTACGCGAGGAGAATTCACACCTGCAGATATATTCATTACGTATTAAGATATTCATCTTTACCTTATAGATGTGCAAAGAAGGAACACGTTTTTACATAAGTTCATACGTCATATCATACTATATACAACTACGCATACTAATTGTAGGCTTAGTAAATGAATAGTATATACTACAACATTAGCTTACGTACCATCTCCGTATTTGGGTGGCAGGATACGTTGCAAGGCTATCTGACTCTTTCCTATGAACCAAAACAAAAACTCATTAAAATAAATGTTTACAATCGCGAGGAGTTCCTCATACAAACATTTTACAGCAAAGTACACAATTAAGTTGAGCTTATAATAATAATTATTATAATGCATTAATTAATGCATACTTAACTGCACATTGCTTAAACGTGAATGGTTGAGCCATGAAAATATGGATTAGTTTGCTAAACTCAAGTGGACTGCATTACCTTAACTATTCCGTTCTAAAAAATCGATATTTTATTTATTGCTGCTACATCCTCAATAAACAACAAACTGACAGTTATCTCAGTTAAATCTCCTTTAATTGCTACGTAAAATTAGCAAGTCATTTCTCTCACTTGAGATATTAGTACGAGTTAAGTAGTAAGTATGTATTGTACTAAACAATTATAAGACATCATATCTTGCTAAAAATGACTAACTGGAGATATAAATGCTATATATTTATGTACACAATTGTACATGATTAATGATTATCATTCTAATATTGCAGTACCCCAGTCTGGTCTTTCTTTGTTGTTACAGCTTCCATCCATAGTTCTGTAAGGATAATTTGGATTACATTTGGAGACGGGAGGACAGGTATTTTCAATCGAAGTACCTCTCACACTGATTGAAGGCAATGCAAATGTCCCTTGTTGTGGAGTAAGATGTAAGCTATAACGCAAAAAGTAATAAAACTGAAACAAACAATAAATATTGACGCTTACGATATCTGTAACTGCATTATAATTATCTGTATTATATCTGTCATAAGTCATAATACTTTGTTAGCGTGTTTGTAATATGAATACCTGTTTACAAGACTCATAGATGCTTCTATGTTAATTTGTGCAGAATTTCCCATTTCTAATACAGCGTTTGTTGTAGTAAAAAACTTTTGATGAGCAGCACTAGGAGAACCTCGTGGAATTTGGACCTTATTAGATGACACACATACAATTATGCTTTAATTTAAACTTGTGCTACCTGTAATATAGCATGCAATGCAAAAGTAAGCAAAGAAAGCTAGGGCAAGTTCAATCAATAAACAAAATTAGTTCGTAAATATAATAAATACTCATTAATTCACCATTTCATTAATTAGTAGACCCATGGCACTGCAGAACCTGATCTATGTTATACTAAACCCATGTCCCTACTTAATTTAGTGCAATCACCATTTGTAAAAATGAACGTATGTAGTACTTAATTACCACAATGCCGATGACAGAGTGAATGCGATGAAGGTCTCAGTCTCAACTGAGAAAGAAACTTAATAGAAATACAACAATGTTGACCCAATGGTGTATTTGGTTATTTGGAAAAGTAATTATATATGTTACAATATTTATTATCTTTTCATTTAATTATAAATTCAAACTTCAACTGTTATTAGATAGAAATCTTTTAATTGTTAGCATGTCTATAAGGAATAAGGAAGCGTAAATAAATATTTAGGTACCTAATGTTATGCACTTTTGATGTCGGCATAAGTGGAATTTGCGATAAAAAGCAGCAAGCATCATGTAGATTAATAATGGCATGTTTGTAACAAAAAATATTTACCTTTTTGGTGAAAAGAATATCTGTGACCTTTTCCAATCGTTGCTTAAACTTTTGAATTCCAACATCTGCAATTTTTGTTATTTGTCCAAGACTTATTCTCGGTAAAGGTATATCGGGAATCGGAGGAGGACTCAAAACTCCATCCGATCCAACCCCGGGTGGGATCGGTTTAGGCTTTGCATGATTCTCTATTGGACAACAGACACCTTTCTGTCCGTTTTGAGTTTGGCAAGGTCTCTCTAAAAGAGATGGAATCTCAGCGTAGAAAATTGCACATTGTGCTAAGGGTTTGCATAAGCCAGGTCTCTGTAAAACATATCATCATATAAGTTCTGCCTGTACCTTTATTGTATGTAGTATATCTTTGTCACCCACATATGTAACAATTTGAATAATAACTTGCCATTAAGCTTGTTTAACAATTCTAAACGTAAAATCATTAGTGATCTATTTCTATGCAGTCACCTAAAGATCATTGCCATTTTGTACATTGACTAAGTAATTCCTCGAGTTATTCGTAAAACAAGTACTAATAAGAGAACTGCTACTATTAAAATTATGGAAAGATGATTCAGATTCAAGTTTGTTTGCAATGACACTGACATACTTGCAGATTATACCTACAAACACTAATACAATTTTAATTTTAAGAACTGATATTTACATTCCCATCACATTACGCGATGCTTGCATAAGCGTGCTAATTGTATATGCCCAAAATTGCAATTACATAAATGCTTGCTACATTAAAAGCAACCTAACCCTATCCATTTAATCTTGTACCATATTAAATAATATTTTTATAGAGTTTTTATGCAAGGTTTTCCAAAAATGTATATTAGTATAGTATAGTACTATTCTATTGTGTAGAATCGTTTTAACATGGTCAAATTGCTTACCTGTTCTGGAGACTGGCACGCAGGGGAATTTACTGTGGGAGCATCTTCGAAAACTATATCAAATTTATTTGCACTAGATCCTTGATTAAAGCCGCCCCCATTCCTTCCATCCTATAAATTTTTTTGATTTACAATTAAAGAAACTTCACAACACAACATATCAGAAAACATACAGCTTTTCAAGATCTGATTATTACTACGTAATATAATGGGACTTACATCACCAAAGGAGATTTGTCCTTTAGAAATGGAAAGGCAGCATGAAAAGAAAATCAGTGAGAAAATTCTCCTTTTCATTTTGCTTATTATTACAGGTGGGTAAGATTTTCTTTGGGTAACAAGAACAACAATGTGCAGCCAGAAGATGAATTCTTCGGAAGCACAGAACAGAAATGGTTAGTTGTCAGCTTAGTTTGTTAGAGTTAGTCCTACTAACTTCGTTTAGTAAACAATCAGTGTTTAAATGTAATAAACCAGACAGACTGCCTAGATCAAGCTAACATCACTCGTCCACTCTTTCTCATTTCTAGAAGAAACTGCTGTGTCCACTTTATGTAAGTGGATCAACAATGCAATGGCTTGTGTATCCACTATCTACGCAAATTATTCGCTTCTTCTGGTTGAAATGATTTCGTTTGATGCGATGCGATGTAACAAGGAGTAGTGGCCCTGTACCTTAACATAAGTCAGTTTAGTGGTGTAGTAGTGTATTATGTATGTAATGTGATTTTTAAGCAAGAGAAGAACTGAGAATGAAATCAAATGCATATTTCTTGTATCTACATAGTATATAGTGTTAGGTATGCACTGTAATGTATTTCTTATCTTGTTAATCTTCATCGCTTGCACTTCATCATGTTATCATCGCACATATCATATCCTATTCACTCTCGAGTGCGCTGAAGTTGAAGACAAAGAAATTAAAGATCAACAGTTTTGCTAAACCCCCTTTGATCGACACCAGATCAGTCAAATCTACTACAAGAGCAAGAATCCCTGAAATCTTTTTGCTCGTAAACCTCGTAAACCTACAATATATGTAGTACGTATGTATGAGAATACTTAGTATACAGTACACAATACAAAGGCAGTGTCTGAATGTGCAAAACCAGCCAGAGTTACATTCATACGATCGACCTTGGTATTCACCTTTAGTTGGTCAAGCCTGTTCATTATTATTAAAGCATCTTAACTTCTAGGGGCACCTTTACTCTTAAGTAAACTAGCGTAATGTAAGTTAAGTCTGGAACGCATATGTAAGATACAATAAAATATTAGGTATATGAACAGAGAGTGAACTGATTCTGAGTATAGTAGTATACCTAAAGTGATAAATCACGTAATTACATACTATTACCTGTCAATTTTAAATATGCATATCATGTTCTACGAATTAACTTTTTACTACACTCGATCAATTTGAATTTCCATAATTAATCTATTATCAATAAAAAATGATTTATTATTGCTTTAGACATATACAATGTAGTGATAATTGTCACAGGATATATTGATTTCTTTGCAAGCGTATTTAACAGTACAATTCAATATAAAATATGAACCATCTAAGAAATACAAATAAACGTTCATGCACACCTATCCATTGTATAAAAGTACAGAAACATTGGTTATTAGAATTAAGTAAGCAACTTACCTAAGTACATATAGGCAATCTAGCGATATTATCACAAGAGAGCAATGAAATAGTTTAAAATAATAGGAGGTTTGAAGCTGTCCATCAGGCAGAATTGTTTTGGTATAATAAATAAGTAGTAAAAGTAATGATATTTATTTGCTATTTTTAAACCAAGACAAAAGTCTACTACAAACTGTTTGTTTTCTGGGCTATGACACACAAAATTTGAGAAAAAACATTGTAATTAAAGCAACTGATAAATTACAGCAGTATTATGTACTAAATAGTCAACATTTAAAATTCCAATGAGACCATGTGTGATGTATGTATTATTAAATGAATATGGTACTAACACTACAATTAAAAGGAATAATTTTGAACTCTACATTACATTGAAGATACATATTATTATTTTATCGTAATTATTGCGAATTCTCAAAGTGTTGCCTCCAGAGTTGAGTTACTGGTATCGGCTTCAACTGCTTCATCGACATCCATTTGTTCGTCGTTTACATTAATAGCAGTATCAACTGGTTTAGCAATCGCAGGTGGATTAGTGTTATTTTCATTGCCATTTGTAACTCCTCCATTTTGTGTAATAGGTTGTATTTGAGTTTGGGGCACCTGGGAGCTTTCAAAGATGTCATCTTCCTCGGACTCTGCAGCCTTGGTACCTCCACCAATGCATATCTCGCTTTCCCCATGGATGATTGCAGATATATCGTTATTTTGTAAACCTTTATTAGATTTTTGGGTCTCGTTGTGATTAGCTACAGCATTAATGTCGCCTTGAGTAGCATTAGCTAGAAATTGTTTAGCTTCGGATTTACTCTTTAGCTGATTCATCAAACGTCGTACTCCGATATGGATTGAATAAGACATATTGTCTACTTTGTACACTCCCAGCAAGCTGTCAGCCAATTCAAACATATTTGAACGAAGCGAAATAATGATGAATTGAGTAAACTTTGTACGATCCTGAAATATATATGATAAATTAGTAAAACACCTCAAAGATGAACACTCAACACTAATCTTACATAAAATATCTGGACGAGGAAAGTACCTTGATATAATTGGCAATAATTGAAACATTTTTGAAATCAAGGGCGGCATCAATCTCGTCCATAACGTAAAACGGACTTGGTTTGTAATAATGGAGAGCAAACACTAAGGCCAATGATGATAACGTTTTCTCACCTCCCGATAAATTGGAAATCTTTTTCCATGTTTTCCTTGCAGGTCTAACACTGGAACATAATAAATGTTTAAATTATTTTTGATCGAAGTTAGACTCAGTGGTCCAAAATCATATATAAGTAGCCGAATTGCATTTTTGTTTACTTACGAAAATTCAATTCCCGAATTGAAAGGAGAAGTGTTGTCAACTAGTGATAATTCGGCATCACCTCCCATCGATATCATTCGAAACATTTCTGTGAGCTTTGTTGAAATTTGTACAAATGCTCCCATAAATTCCTGGAGTCTGTAACCCGTCGTTTTTACTAAATGCTCCCGTACTTTGTCTCTTCGGGCAGTAATTTCATCTAATTCTTGAACTCTTTGCAGAAACTGGTCCACCTATACAACAGATAATTAGATAAACAATATTATAACATATTAAATGGTGAATGTTGCATTATATTATTAAATTGTGAAAGTATAATGGTAACCTTTTTCTTGTAATCCTCTAAGATGTTTAAATTAGGAGCTTCTTTTTTAAGTCTATGATTAATTTTGGCCAGCCTTTCCTTGAACTCTTTGACGGATATTTTTTCCAAATCATCGTCGGGGATTATTCGGAGAGGCTCAACTTCTTCTTCGGGAATTTCATTGAGAGTTAAGGTGTCTAGATTGGCGAGTAAGGCTTTTACCTGATGGTCAATCACTTTCATCTCTTTTAACAATTTTCCAATATCGTTCTCCAAGTTTACTTTACTCTTGCTGAGCTTTTTCTCTTCGCCATCCAATTCACTGACAGCTTCCTTTTGCTTGTTGTAAGCTTCCTGAATTTCATTATACCTCTGAGTTGCCTCCCCTAACTGGGCCTTCAATGCTGCGCCCTTTTCTTCCAGTTTTGTCCGATCTTCGGCCATCTTTTTCATAACATTTTCTAGATCTTTGACTTTTTGTGATTGTACTTTTATTTGCTGTTCCAGTTTAGCCTTGTTTTTAGTAACATTTTTTAAGTCAACAGATAATTTATTTAATTCAGCGATAACTTTCTTTCGCTGTTCCAAACACTTATTCAATTTCTTTTTTATTGCAGCGATCTTCTTTTCCCTGATATCTGATATTTCCTCCTCTATTTTTTTAATTTCAGAGTCTAAATCGTCATAGGGTTCGCAAATGCTATCTAATTCTTTCTTTAACTTGCTGTATAATTTTTCTTTTTCTTTTAAAACCATCGGCACAATTACTGATGACGCTACTGTCTCCCGTTGTTGTTGCAATTGCGTCTCTTTTAAGGGGAGCAAGTCTTTGGCAGCCTGTAATTCATTATTGCCTCGACCACCTCTGATATTAAACTCTTTAATTTCATCTTCCAATCCTTGGATTTCTGTTAACAAGCTTCTCTTTTTATCCGTTAAATTATTTAGCTCAGCTCCTGTTTCGTCACACTTTTCCTTCAAATTTTCCACGTCATTTGCTGATACTGTGCTGGTTAGGACTTTGGACATTGCAGAGTTGAACTTAGGATAAGGTTTGCCACCGCCTCCAACCATCGAACCTTGAAATATAAAACAGAACGTTGTACATCTTGCAAAAATATACAAATAAACCACTGGCAAAATATTTTCGAAGAAAAAAACTAGATATACAATTACAAAATCAAATATTTCTAAATGTAGAAATATTGTGTCATGTATCGCAATTTCAATGTCATTGGACAAATTAGTGATACATAAAGGCATTCAATATAAAATCCCTACCTGAAGTTTGTACAATGCCTCCAGTTAACGTTACAACACGGTGTCTCTTTGGGCCTGAGAATGCTACTTTAGTGGCAGTATCGATGTCGTCGACAATCTAGATTTAGTTTTGGTGAAAATTGTTATATAATTTTACTTTATGGATGAAGTAATGATAATCGGACTTATAAAATGCACATAAGTAAATGCTTACCAAGGTGTCGCTAAAGGCTTTGTAGAAAACTGCAGCTAGATCTGGGGAACTCATTTTCAGCAGATCGTATATACGATGTGATTGAGCAGGAGTTTGAAATTGTCGCTGACTCATATTTAGGTAGTGTGTCACTCGACTTAGAACCATAAAAGTTTGAGCAGGTATTCCATTGCGCCTTAGAGTTTCAATACATGCTTGAGCGGCCTCTTCATCATCAGCTACCCAGAATTCCAAAATACCAGAAGCAACTGATGCCCCAACGTTGTACTTTTCATCAATTGTTGCCAGATCCTTAAGCTTACCTCTGAAACCTAAATAATTTACATCATAATTACATTCTAGTACAGTAAACTGTACAAAATTCTCATATAGATTGAACAAATATATTCTTCCGTAAACTTAACTAAGGTAAAAGTTAATTAGTTTATAAAATAAGTACTCCTTAACCATACCTGGGATATTTCCAGAATTTCTTTCTGCAAGCAGGATTTTATATACCTGATAAAGATAAAATTTTCATTATTAATTTTATTAAAATAAAAGCAGTATGAAATTAAAAGTACGAAATGAATGCCGCCTACCTTGTCATGCAATGATCCTCCTCGTAAAGACTCCTTTGACTCTTGGTACTTCCTTTGAAATTTTGCATATTTCTCTGAGCATTCGGCTTCTAACTGTTTCACACGTTCTACTTCTCGTTGTTTTGTCTGCAAATCTTTGGTTAACTGATCCAATCGCTGGGCACCAAAACTTACTCGATTCTGCTTTGATTTCTCAGCGATTTTGTTCTTCAGCTCTCCTAATTCAGATTCCATTTTTTCAAGAAGTCGTTGGGCTTCTTCTCCTTGACATTTGTACAACTCAAAATCTTTTACAGCTTTTTCATAAGCAGATTTTTTAGCGTCACGATCCCGTTTGAGAGCTCCAAACTTTTTCTGAAGCTCCTGCTGTTCTTTCGCCTTGGCTGCAGCTTTCTCTTCAGCTAACTTAATGTCATTTACAATAGTAGACTCCTCTTGTTTTATTTCGTTATCTAACTCGATTTTCCGCTTTTCAAGCTTATTGATTTCCTCTTCAAAGTTGGTGGGTGTATTCTGTTGCTTCTCCAATTCTGCTTCTTTATCTTTCAAATCCTTAGTTATCTTTTTCCGCTGCTCATTACTTCTTTTGATATCTTGGTTAATTTTGATATATTCTGCATCGACATCGTCCAAGGACGTTTTGGCCTTCGTAAACAGCTTTTCAGACTGACGGAACTCTTTTTCAATCTTTGCAAAATCATCATGCCGCTGTTTATTGATGGACGTAATTTCCTCTAAACGAGTTAAAACCTCTTTCATTTTACCATCTACTTCTGTCTTGGCCGCTTCCTTTTCGATAAATACTTTTCTGCCTTCATAGGCTTGAATTTGGTAAAGAGTGTGTTGTATTTTACTCTGACCATTTTTATCTCTCAAAAAGTCTTTCGCCTGCAGATATTTATATATAGTACATCAGTTTTTACTTATTAAACATCTGGCATTATTACTATAAGCATTGAAAAATGTTATTCTACGGTAATCGCACTTCTTAACTTACATAATTTAATTACAATATACATGAATTAATACCTTTTTGACAGGCTCTGCCATAGCTCTCTTTTCTCTTTCAACTAAATCCACTCGTTGAAGCTTTTCCTCACGTTGGTAGCTTAGCATTTCACACTTCTCATTTAACTGGGTAATGCATTTAATGAAGCGGTGGGAGCCGATGACTTCTTCTAAAAACTCAAGCAATCCAGCATCATGACCATTAGTAGATTTGGGTTGCATCTACAAAATCAGATCACCAAAAATTATTTTCACTAAATAATAAATACATAATAGAATAAATTATTATGTGGTCACAACTAACCTGTGCTATAGATTCCACTTCTCCTTGTAAGATGAGAAATCTGTTGTGGACAATATCAATCCCTAAAACAATGACGAATATAATAAAAAACAAGTAAATACAACAGTTTGATGCTGACGTGTTTCGTTGGAAATTTTACATGTAAAGTTACATACATTTTACATGTAATAATATTCATACCATTTTTATTTAAGAAAGCGGCTACATCTTGGAATTTGGCCCTTTTATTAGCTAGCCAGTATTGAGAGCTATTGTCTCTGTATGCTCGTCGTTGTACTTTAATTTCTGAATTGGGTACTACCCGAAATTCGTCGCTATTTTCTTCACCGTTGTCAACAATCTTGACAAAATGAACAGTGACAGCACAGCTTTCCACATTTGGCAGTATTTCGGACTTGTGTATTAAGACAGAGACTTTTTTGCATCGTATTTTGGCTGCTCGGTATCCGAACACGAAAAGCATAGCATCAATGATATTACTTTTTCCGTTTCCATTTGGACCAACAATTGCAGAAAAGGACTTGTGAAATGGTCCCATTTCTTTGAATCCTCCATAGCTTTTAAAGTTTTCACAAACAATTTTTTCGATCACAAGTCGTTCTCCAGTGTGTGGGTGAGCATCTCGATTGCGGATCGGTGGTATATAAATACCTTCAATATCAATTCCCCCTTCTTCCTTATACCCTGCTTGGACATCTTCGTCATCTTCTTCTTGTTGCAAATGGTAATTTATTGATGTGTCAGCTTCTTCCTCGTCATCCTTTTTGGGTTTGCGAGCCCGCTTTCTGGGCTTGGAAGGAGACTTGGCAGCTCGTTTCATACCCATGCTGAGTTATAACCTGGTAACATAGAGTTTAGCGTTGTTAGATCAATAAGTCAATTTAGTCAATACACTTCCTCACATAGCCACCATCACCACCCCTCATTAAATTAAATTCTTTAACATTTTCAATCCCTTTTAAAGTTTAGCTACACTTTTCGAAATAACAATGCCAAAAAAGGCAAAATCAAACTCATACGAAAACATTTTCGTTAGTGAAGCCCATAGAGCCATATACACTGAAATATCATACTTGAAAAAAAGAATTCATCTTGTTGAAGGAGAGCGAAAAGCTAACTATGAGTCTAATGAAGCTCAGCTTAAAAAGAACGAAGAGCATCTTCTATCAATGAAAGAGAAAACTGCAAAATTAAAAAAAGAGCACAAGATAACGCTGAATGACAGGGGCAACTATTTCAAACAAATATCCGAACGTCTAGGTGGTGAAAAAAATTCCCACTTATTTAAAGAGAAGAATTTTTCTCAAGCGATAGAGATTTTTGAATGCAAAATAGGGGACCTAAAAAACAAACTAAATCTTCTTCAGCACAAAAAAGCCTCTCTGAACGAAGTAATGAAAAACATTTTGGACGAAGAAAAAGGATTGCGACAAATACTTAGTGGGAAATCTATACGAGATAATCCTGGGTACTGTTACAGTTATTCTATTTCTGCCACCCTAATTTGATATATAAAAAATATTCGCAGCAAACTGGAAGCAAACAAACGTTAAATAAATATACTTAATTAGCTTTTTAAATATTTTGCTTCGATAACCTATAGGATGCAGGAACTGAAAGCAATTGAGACTTCCGTTGCAGCCATGCAAATGAAGATCGTTGAGGCTGAAAACATAAGGGCTCGCTACAAGAATATGTTGCTAATACTGAAAACCGAAAATTTTAACCGTAACATAAAGGTTACGGAACTGGAACAACGGATTAATACCGAGAATAAAGAGCTTGACAGAGTGGAACAAGTGTTGCGTGATGCTTTAAAGGCAAGAAAATTTGCCAGGATGAGACTAACAGAGGTACTTTCACCACACATAGTTTAATTTTCATAAATATGTTTCGTGCTACTTATGATTTAATTATTATTCCGGGTTAGGAGTAAACCACTCTAAAATAATAATTAGTATCAGATAGGCCATCGAATAAGAGTATAATATGAAATGATTGTGAAAGTTGGGTTTCCGGTGGATTTTGGCAGGTTGAAGACCAGACAATTAAAGAATACTCTGAACGAGAACAGGAACTATATGAATCCCGAATGAAATTGAAACAGATACGGGAAAAGATGGATTCTATAGGAGCACGGCTATCCTACCCAAAATTTCACATGATTCATAGAGATTCGTCTATAACTGAAGGCTTGTACTTAGGAACTGACCAAGCAGTTCAGCAAAGCGAAGTCAAAGCACAAACGACTATAGAATCCGTTTACCACATACTGGCTGAAATGACCGGGGAATCAGATCCTGCACAAATTGTAATCCGTTTTGTAGAACAGCGAAATCATGCCAAAGCACTTGTAAAACAAGAGGAGGAAGCAAAATCGGACGTCAGAAAAGCTAAACTCCTTACAAGGTTTTTGTTAGACAAGCTTGGCCAGTTGCAGTTTAGTGGAGGATTGCGTCGAGAAAAATTGAACGAACGGGGAAATCAAATTCATACAGAAATAAGTAACACCATCAGACTACGGGAGGAAATGGAAACAACAATCGTTGACTATGCCAATATTATGGAACAAATGGCAGCCAAATTGACTGAAATATGTGAAAACAACGATTTAAAACCATCTAAGCTTACTATCGAAACTCCTGGAGAAAAAACTGTGTACATTCTTAACCATATTGTCGACAAAATTGGACAAATTTTCGATGACCAGGAAAATATTCAAATGTCTCCTGTTGGAATACAAGATAAGGACTACTTATCCGAAAACGAATCCTATATGTCGGCACTGTCTCCATCATTTCGATTACTCTCGGCTAGTGACATAAACGCATCAGACCCAACCGTAAGTCGAAAGCCCTCGGCGGCATCAGGGGTGATGGACGGTCACATGTTAAATGCTGACACGGATAAATTAGACATCTCGGTGAGAGAACAGAATGGCATAGAACATGCAGGGGAAAAGCTTGAAGCGGAAGACAGCGCAAAAATGAAACCTCCAGGAAAAAGAAGTGACTCAAGTGACGAGGAAGAAGCCGTTACAAGAAATTTTGTGAAGCGTCAATCCCAAATACTAATTGAAGCTAAAACTAGAAAGGGGAGGTTCAATCCTTCTGCCAATCTGCCAAACCGTCACAGAAGATATTAAACTCCATCAATGTAAAAATTATTACTGTGCATATATGTCCAATATTTGATATTTTAAATAGATGACAAATTGTCAAATTCAAAGAAGCAAAATTCGAATAAAAAATTGAGTGAATACTGAATAGCATCCGTCATGTACACTCTATATATTCATGTCTATGCATACTAACGCATGACGCAACAATTATTGGTATATTCTGTAATGTAATATTTGCTTTCCCTTTTTGCACAGAACTACAATTGAAAAATTTCACCAGCAATTTATATTGTTATACTGCCTTACTGGTATAGATAGGTATGTTCGAAGTTCTACATACAATATTTACACCCATATATTTGTAACTGCCTTGCCTATACAATGTGAAATAATAGAAAACTGACAAAACTTGAAGCAGAGCAGACACCAGTAGTGCCAGTGCCAGTGCTGTAGTTGTGGGAGAAAGCATCCATGTGCTTTCACTTATTGGAAAAGTCGGTATAAAATTCATTTTAGGTTATCTTAGGATGTACTGCTATTAGAATAATATTGTAAGAAAACAATTATAACTAAAAATTAGTGCTGTAAATGTAATAATTTCAGTTCTTTACACATACGACACGACAATCCTCTGCCCGCCGAATCCAACCCACTTCCAACTGCTGCTGCTGACTGCCAATGTGCCAACTGTTGTCTCTGCAAAAAACAATCCCAAACTTGAGTTAACTTGGCTATACAACTTCGACTGCCACTCATTCCCTCTATATTCCATTGCCACTGGGGACGGGGGTTCAGTGGCGCCCACAGAAAATCTTTTGACATAGGCTATCATATAGGCACGAAAATATTGGGTATAGGCACATATATTAGATATGCCATATGCCAAACTATTTAAATACTGATGAATGAATTCATATTTTTTATTATCTCTTATCGTTAGTGGTTAGTTGTTAACTCAAAGATTTTAACATTTTTAACCCCATTTATAAATTGCAATGACAAATGAATCAAAGTTGAAAGAGAAATCAAAAATACCTTTTGAAGGGCTGATTTTTCCTAAATGTCCGTTATCCACTTCACAATAATGTGTAAACGCACGTGAGTATTGCCTGGTTTGCGTTGAATTAAATGTTACATTTATTTCAAATTATGTAACAAAGTTAGAAATTTCAATGAAAGTTTGTCTTTTTGGATATTTTTGTTGTCTGTTTAGCGCCCTTAGTATTGTAAAAGGCGGTTGTGTGTGTATGTATAGCCACAAATCAGTTGTTAATTTCGTCCGTTTAAATTTCAAGCCAAGCATCCAATCAGAAAGAGTAAAGTAACAATGAACTTTCAGTTGAGTATGAATATAAATTCAAAGCAGTGGGGTACAGAGAGACTCACATGGATATAGCAAATGGGGGACTTTTAAACTACGCTGCTTTCCGGAAGGCAGAAATAAAAATATTTTGTATAATAATAAAGTATTTACCTAAGTTAATTTAAGTTGAGTATCAGTTACGTTGTACGTTACAGTCAGTCGGGGTCAGAAGTCAGAACACATTGGAATTTTGGAGCACTCAGCTTTAACTGGTAAGGGCCAAATTTTGATATTATATTATAAAATCTTAGTATAAATATTGTACTATAAAAGTTTTTCATCTACTGTATCTTTTGAAAATACTAGTCATGTCATAAGTGATCACCTTGCTTGTGATTACCTCGACCTCAACTATCAAAGCTTCACTTTAAATATTATATTATATAGGACCTACACTCTTGGAGAAGGTGATAAGTGGCAATAATGTGGAAAATGTGGAAGAAGATTTGCGAACCAGTTGTAAATGTTGCTCAACCACTGCGGGTAACAGAATTTTACATATTTCAGTATATTTCAGTATCATAACATAGAATAAAATTGAAATTGACCATTCCGGAGATCGTTATTCGGGGGTTGGTTCCGTTTTATTGTGCCTTTATTAAAGGTTTAATTTACCTTTACTTATAGGTTAGTAAACCCTTAATGGCTAGAAAAAGGCACCAACTTTCGTAATGTAGCCCCAATTTTTTGGTTAATTTTGTGATTTGGGGCCTAAATAACTTAAAAATTGCATTTTGCGCTCCGCGCGATTACTGGGGTTCCAAATTTTACGCAAATTTTCATCCCCTTTCGAAACTGTCTTAAATAGATAGCTTTAATATGCGTTTTCTTATTTTTATGACTGTCGGACTTCGAGTGTTTGTGACATGTTATCAGTGCAGGTAATTAATTTTTTGCCTTTGTTTTAGTCAATAACGTATGTCGTTGAAAGGGTCCATGAAGCGCGTTTACGAAAACCTGGACGATTTCCTGGTCTAAGAAGTAAGCACAAGATTTATAGAGTCGTGCAAAACAACATGCCAGTTTCATTTTCCATGAATGTGTTATTGAGGAAATATGTCGAAGGTAATCGAAAATATACCGTTATATTAACCTTGTATGCTAATTTTATGGTATCATATCAATGAGTTTTAAGTTAGCTAATCGAGTTATTCGCTGTTAATTTTTACATACGTCAGGCCAGTCAGCTGGTCAGCTGATTAGCGTTTACATCATTGTAATGCAGTTTTCTTATACTATTCTTATTCAGACCTGGGACAACCTGGTGAAATAGTGAATCTTTCGGCAAACCACGCCAGACTGCTGCTTCTTACTAAAGCGGCTGTTTATGCATCTGAAGAGAATATAAACAAATATGGAAAAATAAGCGACGGAGAGACTACATTTAGTTCCCGATATGCTTTATCGGTTAGTGATTTTTTAATTAACGTATAATTGGTCTATTGAAATGCGGAAGGGGGGATTTGCTAGACAAACAATAGTAAGAAAATAATGTTGAATTTTTTATTCACTTAAAAGTTTTACTAATTGCACTATTTTCTTTTTGTCTAAGTACTGTATGACTCTAACTATCCATTACTATTTTTGCACTATTCATCATGTAGCAAGAGATAGGTTTGGCATGTACATTATTTTTAGTTTAAAATATGCAATTTTAGATTTTGTAACATTTTAAAAATGATTTATTAAATGTCTTTATTACAGACAATAGGTATGTTCTCAAGATTTGTTCTAAACATACCTATGAATAAGGAACAGGTATGGACACTTCAACCTCACCACATTCGCTCTGCACTACGTGCCCATCAAGTCACTGTTCCGGAAAACGCAATTATTATGCCAAGACATTCAATATCGGGACCTGATATGTCCTTAAGTAATAAAGAATTTTATGCACATGTTTTGGTAAGATTTTATAACTTGTCTACAATTAATAGTTATCGATAATTATTTTTGTGTCATTGTAATGAAAAGTAATTTATTCGTCTTATTTCTATGCATCAGATAAATGGAAGAGAGAAGGTTCCGTTACGATGTCGCATAGAACATTGGGCTACTAATCCAAAGGACAGAAAAGTGAAAGCAGATGAAGTTGACTTACCTCAGGAGCCAGAATGGCTATTCCCTGAAGACGAAGAAATAAAACAAGCTCTCCTAACTGCAAAATATACAGTTTTGGCAGATAGTGCTAATACCAACAACTCAATCAAAAACAGTAAAACGTAGTTGTGGGATAGGATGAACCGTTTCTGTTTAATGTGTTTAAGCATTAGCTATTAATTAACGTAGCTGTAGCTAGTTTGCTTAGATTCTAGGTATAGATATTTCTACTTCCTAGATAATTTCGCATCGAGTTGTATCTAGATATAATGTTTGCAAAGTACCGAACTAAGGACAGGAACAGTCTGTAGAAAATTTTGATTGAAATCTGAGTGTGGTATTGTGCTCTAAGCTGCGCTTATATTTACGATGAACTACAGCTTTTCGTAGATGTAAGATGGGTGTGCATGATTGTTGCCCTTAAGGTAAAAAGTCGCAATACTGGTATATCTAACAATACGTGTCGATTTAAGATGACTTATTACCGATAAATCTTTACAGCCGTAAGTAACATATAAAAAAGGGTAAATACATACCACAACGTACATCCTTGGGATATGTATAAAATAGACTGTTTTATTCTTGAAAAATAAAAATGTATACAATTTTGCAATTCATACATTACATATACCTATATAATTTCCAGTAATCTAAATGCTTCATTATTCACGATAGTCATATTCTATTTTATTGTTGTAAATTCTTAATCTATCGTAATACGTTTTTTGTCGAACAAAACAGAAATCTGCACTGTGTGGTATCGGTATCGCTGTATTGTAATTGTAAATGTTTACCGTTGTTTTTGCTTGTTTTTTCAGATCATAATTCGCCAGCACATGTATATTTAATTTTTATAATAATTTTGAAGGATGGGTAGTTTCAATATTGAAGGAGGTGTAACCTACGGTACACAATACTTATTGATTGTTCAGAAAATATCTATCAATAATGTTCATTAAGAAGTACTGAAGAAGTTATTTTCGCGAAAAAGTAAAAATTCCGGTTTGGTCAATTCGCGTTTGGCCACATTTATGTCATCTCGAATTTTGTCTTTCAGGTCCTCTATAACAAAAAGAAAAAGACATTTTTATTGCAAGGACATTAAAAATAGTAATTCTGGGGTTTTCATGATAATAATTATTGATGCCCTGTTTGCTTGTTAATCAACTTATGGTGTTATTACTATATTACTTACCTATTGTAGTAAAGTTCAGTTCATCCCTTATGTAACCGACAAGGCAGATCTTAAGATTGGATCCGTAAAAGTCGTTACCGAAATTGTGCATTAGATGAGTTTCCTGTAAATACAATTACAGATAAAACAGGTTACTTAAAAGTTTTACTTTTAAGGGGGAAACGGGCAATACTACCTTAAATATAAACAATTTTGTTTTGTTTTCCAAACATCAATTCATATGATTATCATGTACCACCAGATAGTATTGGCAATACTATTTAACAGGACAGTAACATTTAAGTAAAGAATGCATAAAAGTTAACAGTATGGTACAATAAAATAATATGCTTAAATAAATATTATATTGTATTTTGTAACTAATATGTATGTTTTCCAATTTGCTCGTGTACCGTACAACATACACTCTATAATACGTATATGCAATACTGATCTGATATACTTCTTTGTATTTATCTCATTTTTTATAGAAAGAGTCAAAAAAACACATATAGCAGACCATAATAAATATGTGTGCTATAAAAGTACACATTCACAATAGTAGTAAGTAGTAGTATAGGCAGTCATTATAATTACGTATTGTTTAACTTTATCTAATCATTTTATGATTCCTAAACAAATGCAACATTTAACGTTTGCAAAGCATTCTTGCTTTAAGCTTAGCATACTTAGGTAGCAAGAATATTATGCAAGCATAAGCAAAGAAAGTAGTCGCCCATCACCACAACTATCCTACGCATACGGTAGCAAAATTGCAAGGCAGAGTAAAATTCTGTTTCTGTGGAAGGCTGCCTGGCTGGACATATCATTACTTCATTTCATTACAGTATATTATATTATGCATGCACTCACTTGCGTATACAGTATTGAGATTTTACAGCGAGACAGAAAGTTAATAAAACTATTTTATACACACAAGACACGACACAGTTGAATGAGAGAGGTAAAGAAGTTTATATATCAATATCAATGCTATAAACAGACAGCAGGTTCATATGTATACAATTCATCATTAATTCAATCTATCCTCAATCTTCCCTCAACATCCATACGCAACATGTGTCATTACATTAGATTTTAGATAAAGTGTAGAATTGAATGTACCATAGATTTAACTTGATTTCGAAAGTAAGGATTCCATCCGATGGAAGTAACCATTTGATAAATTGGACTTTGATCCACTTGTGCCCATCCAAAATATATTCCTTTTGGTAGGTCATTGGGAAGAAGGTCTACCACAGATTGTTCAAAGTTGGCAGTAGGAGTTCCGAGAGTTTTAGATCCTCGACCAAATCCTTTAATCACTTTCCCACTTACAAAATATGGAAGAGAATTCTTCATTTTAGAATTTTGAATTAGAAGGGAAGCTGTTGAGTTACACACTCCTCTTTAGCTTCTTAGAGCTAAAAGAAAAATACAACCAAAAGAGCTCTATTTAGTTTTAGCAAACATTTAGCAAAAATTAGTCATAAATTTTCTTATAACTATCTTTATTAGTTGTCAGCAAAGAAATAGTTTTATCTAATACTATTTAAAGTACTAAACTATGCGTATGTTATATCACTAAGTAGGTAAATTGGATAAAGTTACATATATTATAGTCGTGGAAATATATTATTCTGATTACTATTTAACATTTTAATTTAACCACTAAGTTAAGTTGTGAATCTACTTATAAATGACTTAGTAGTTTCAGTGTGTATATTTTTATGGGTGCCGTATCTGTGCCTCTGTGTAGTGCAGTTTACTTACTTACAATCTACAATCTACAACTGTATCGTATCTGACTGATTTAAGTGACAACAAACGAAGCTTTTACTGGTTAGCCTACAAAATTATCTTTTCGTGGTTACTTACTCGAATTTCGGATGGCGACCTATATATAAGGGCACGGACCACAGGGTACACTTGACGGTTAAATTTTGAAAAGCAAAAGAGAAAGCGACACAGAGAGTGACTGAACAAGACTAGAAGAGAAAAGAGGTGTACAATGAAGGTAAATCCTTTACTAACTATTAAGAATATTTAAAAACATTTCTTCATACACCGTGCTGTGTGTAGTACACATTCAGACACAGTGTGTTGTGTACTGTGTACCAACTTACCAATAGAATGATGTTATAAGAACTGCATTACTCTTAGCTAAATATATGAGATATTTGTATAGGAGTTTTATGTATGGCAGTATGGCACACTTACGCTTAGAAGTGCTTGCTTAGTAATTGCCTATACAGTACATATATAATATATGCAGACACAGCATAGCCATAATAATATACTTAGGTAGGTTCGTGCGTACATACATATACATACTCAGACCCAGGTATATAAAACGATTGCGATTGCCTGTTTAAATTGTCAATTTATTGCATTGTATCGTCATACCGCAAGCAACTTGCGCCAGTAAAGACCTTTAAATATGCCTTTTGTGGGTCGGGTAGTGACGTCAAATGACGTGAGTAGTGTAGTAATTAGCATACCGTGAACGTGACAGTGTATATAATAGGGACGGAACACGTTCAAACAATTTTTATGCAATGCTTAGACGTAGAGATGTTACTAGACTAAATCAATTTAAAGCATGCGGATGAATTTGCAATATGATGAATTACAATATGATGGAATGGTTTAATAATTTGATTATTCAAAGAGTTATAAAAGGATAGAATAGTACTAGAGCGTGTGAAGCGGTCCAACTCTGCCTAGGAATATATTT
The DNA here is from genome assembly GCA_034694165.1 of Tomocerus mixtus. Classification (NCBI taxonomy): domain Eukaryota; kingdom Metazoa; phylum Arthropoda; class Collembola; order Entomobryomorpha; family Tomoceridae; genus Tomocerus; species Tomocerus mixtus. Next base: position 8,533 of record JAQFYC010001489.1, on the reverse strand, counting down.
CTGTATCAAATATATATACTTGAACAAAAGACTTACAAACAAAGCAATCTCTAGGCCTATATCTATATAGGTTATCTGCAATTTTAATGTGATGCTTATAACTATCAATGTCGTAGAAAATAATTATTATATCATTTAAATTATGATGTTTTAATGTTTCATAATCTGCTAAGTTGCAAAGTACGTTGGTTACTGCATGTTAGAGACAGTGAGTTATCTGAACAATCTCTGTCGGCGCTGCTTGGATTTTGATTTTGTATCTCTGCAGGCCGGCCGGCGGAAAGTTCTATTACAGTAACCTGTCATTGAGGAGTTTGCAATGGGCCCGGGTTAGTGGCCTGCGCACTGTACGCAGTCTATTTATAGATGAGTACACCTCGTATAACAGCACATTTACATTGAGTAGGTTCCAACGAATAACTGATTAGTTTATGAGCCAAATTGGCCACCTTCCCACTTCCCATGAAGTGCGGTATCATGGAAAACCGTTGGCCGTTGACGTAGCGTATAAGTAACCCAAATATAAATCTCAATTTACCCCAAACCTGGGGTACTGTGAGATTTTGTAAGAATTTAGTACGAAATGGTCCTAATGTCATTTAAACTATTTTTACAGACAAAATTAGCTCAATCACTTGGTTTTACATCCGTTTTTCTATGGTTTATTTTCATATTAAGCTTGCTTAGATAAGTGAACAATGACATTTACATGAAACATGATAGCGCCGTATCTGTAAATTTTTTATTTAGCAAATGCGCTTAACTTGTCATTGCATTGCTTGCTAAATGGAGAATTTGGTAATTTACAATGGCCATTCAATAACAGTTATCTGTATCCAGCCAAGAAAGCCTTTTGTTACGTCGTGTTGCCAATATGGGACATAATTGCCCAAGAATGCATAATTTAACAGCTATACGAATGCCTAGCCGTACATGTGTGCATGAGACATAATTTATGTAGAATTAGAGCGTTTATAGATATTCTTCACTTCAAATTATTGTTTTTAATCATAATTCAGCATTAATTTCATTCCTTACTCTGCCTGTAATTCCTTACTCTGTAAGTTTGGGCCCGAGTCGAAATAACAACTTTGTACTCGAGTGTGGGCCTGTCGAAGAAGAAATAAATAAATAAATAAATAATATGTATGTAAATAATATAGCACTTAAGCAGGCAATTACTAAATGAAAGCGCTTTTTAATGTAACACTCCAGAGATTGCAGTGGAAGAATCTGGTGCGCTATGGAGGAGTAGGATGTGCTATAATTGGAGCAACAACGGTAGCTGCCAAATTCTTTGAAAACGAAAAGAATTCGAATTCTGGTCCACTTGGATTTCCCAGTAAAGCCGTTTGCAGCAATACAAATCAAAATCCCAATGACACTAAAGATACAATCCTTGACAAACAACGAAGCACAAACATATCGGTTTCAGGAGACTTTCTCACCGTGAAGTCTAGGAAAAACGGGGTTAGGATCATCCCCGATGCTACTTATGAGCTTACACCAAATGGTAATTCGACTTTGGGTGATACTATAGAAAAAGCTTCAGCTCTGTGCCAAAGAGTATGTGAAAAATATGGATTGCCTGGCTTGGCAGTTGGAGTATCCGTTAATGGGAAACTTGTCTGGGAACAAGGTTTTTATTACTTACTACCTAAGCTTCTTAATTCAGTGTTTAAGACTGATAAAATTTTCTGATATGATTAACAATAACATAAAGTATTATACTATACGTAGGGTATGGCTACAGTGATATTGAAAATTCTGTTCCAATGAGTCCAAGAGTGGTTATGAGAATAGCAAGTATTAGTAAATCTATGACCATGGCCATGATGGGGAAATTGATGGATCAAGGCTTAATTGACTTGGATGTACCCATCCAAACTTATTTGCCCCAATTTCCAATTAAGTACGTGGACGGGAAACAAGTATGTTTGTTTGATAATACAAACGTTATTCAGTACCTAACTAGTGATATAATTATTATATGAAGATATAAGAAGTTTTAAACAATTACATAAAAAATAAATATTCATTAGGCACTTACAAACGGATGTAACTACATAACGATTACTTTTGTCATTAGGTAAATATAACTACTAGGCACTTAGTGTCTCACTTGTCTGGGATCCGACATTACACGAAGAAAGGAGCTAAAACGGAAATGAACGAAAAGGAAATGGAATTAATGGAATATTTTATTAAAGATCATTATGACTCAGTGGAAAAATCCTTAGAATTGTTTCAAAATGATGAGCTTTTCCATGAACCAGGTTAAATATTTAGTATTGCCCTCAAGCCTCAAATCAATGATATTGAAGCCCTATTGCATGTATATGGGTATGCTTATTGCTTACTTAATAAAAGTAAAATACACTGATTTCAGGGACCAAATTTATGTACTCAACATTCGGATGGACTGTGGTGTCTGCTATAATTGAAAAAATTGTGAAAATTCCTTTCGACAAATATTGCAAGATAACGTTCGCCACGATGTGGGGCCTTAAGAACACTTACCTAGATGAATACACGCCAATAATTTACAACAGATCTCAGTAATTAATTTTTTGTCTTACAATGTACAGGGTTGTTTCTAGAGATTTATCAGTATGATTTTTAACGCATTTTTTTCAAAGCAATGGATAATACGCGAGGAAATCCCAAGCAAAAGGTTTGGTTCATTCGAAAAAAGTGAAATGAGCAAGGCCTCAACTTTGCTTCAACTTTAAGTTAATTAACTCGAATATTTTAAAAAGATGATGTGCAGCGTCCCATCGGGTGCGCAATGTAGCGCTCATAGACTATATACTATTACAGTAGCCTGTATAATTACGTAGTTATCAAAATCTGAACTTGAATGCACGCATCTCTAGATACCACCATTATGTAATATAGCAACACTGCACAACCCAATAATGGGTGCTTCCTTCCTGATCCTGCTGATGCAACAGATAGATGAATTTTACAACGATAATTAATTTGTGTAATTAATTTTTGCATAGCTATTACACAAGGAGTAAAGACGGCATTCTTACTAATTCGCCCTACATAGACGCTTCTTACAAATGGGCAGGAGGAGGATTTCTATCCAATACTACTGATTTGATGCAATTTGCTCACATGCTGCTTTATTCGTTCCAATGCAAAAAGAAACATGGTATGTTACATTATCCACTACTATTTGATACAGATTACCTACATACATATATGTACGCGTACGATGTTTTTATATAGAAAGTACCTAATTAAAGCCTAAATATTAGTTATGCTACTTAAAATTGGTTAAAGAAATTGGTCTTATTGTTTTTGCGTTTGTCAGACAACAAGAATATCCCATATTTATCAAAGGACACAATTCAAAAACTTTGGACAGGACATCCAAGGGCCATTCGAATGTATTTGGGGGCTCCCAACGACAAATTGTATGGAATGGGATTTGAAGTTTGTGATACTCTCCAAAAATGCGTGTATTGTAAAACAGAAGATTTGGTGACAGTGAGTCATACAGGTGCAGCTGTGGGCGCCAGTTCTGTACTTTTGGTGAAATTTCCAAAATTATATGAAATTACTGACAATGCAGCCGAATGTAATGCTAACGGAGGAAAGGAGGAGACTATTAAAGGCATTACGGTAGTGATGCTGACAAATTTGACCGATGTTTCGCTAAGCGCAACTGCTAATGAAATCGGGAATTTATTCAAACAATTCCTGTAAGTTTCTGCATTACAGGATTAAAAGAAATTACTAGCCTATAAAAAACTTGCTCTTAAAATTAATGTTTACAGTTATGTTACGTTGTTGTTTTTTCCTCACAGAAATCAGTAAGGTTTTTGCGATTTTCATTTGTACATTATTTAGGAAAAAAATATTATACACTAGTTATGTTTATCCTGCTTTTCGAAACTACAGGAAAACCTTAAAAGAAATCATATCATTGTGTGGAACATTAATTCTTAAGCCAAATTAAGCTGCATATTTTTCTAATCGCTGTAGTATATACTGGTAATGAGAATACAACAACTGAAAATTGCTTTCCAACTCAGTCTTTCTTGATGCGTCATCTAACTGTGACGCTTGCTGCAACTCCACAGAGTTGAATTTCCGTCTCATCATCCTTTTGATATCCGATTCTTGTTTCTAAATAATCATAATAGTCATTAAAATGTTGTCTATTGATAAGGATAAGGGCAAGGGAATGTGCAACTACTTTCAATTTTGTAACTTTGTACTCGTTATGACAGTAAAAGAATATTCTAACCCGATACGGTATGTTAAGGCGTTTTTTAACGTCCAGCCTGAAATCCTTGAATTCTTTCTCATCATTCGTGTTCGTAACCTTTAGGCGAAGAATTTCATAAACTCGGTGAGACTGTCTCTGAAAGTGGAAAACATTTAAATTAACTATAAGTCCTTAACAATCTCATGCAGTCTTGCGATAACATAATAACATGTATAGATAGTAAGGTTACCTTTGTCATTTTTAAGACGTTCTTAGCTTCTTCGGCCATGGCTGCAGAAAATCCATCCTTTAAATATTTTGCAGAATATGATTCCAGTTTCAGGCAATCACGAGCATCAACATAGTCACGGAGCCTCTCGAAATCATCTGATGGGTCTTCGACTAAAATCCCAAGTTAGTGAATTGAATTGTAACCATGTAATTTACACAATATGCAAGGAGGATTAAATCTTGATTCTAGGTCTTTAAACAAAACAAGCTACGACACCGGTCAGTGGTCGCAGATTCAGATACCTCACTAAAGGGAATTGGCAGGTTTATCCCGAAGGAGGAGCATCAAAACAAGTGTTAATGTGTTAATATAGGAACTTATTTAAGCCTTCGTAAAATAAATGGCCTAAGAACGCACAATACATTTTTATTTACACTACTCGCGATTGCGATTATGTATAACTAAAAATGTTAGTAATTCGCAACAACTGTGAATAATGTAGCTTTAAATAAATGCTGCACAAGATACCTCCTAGCGCTGCAGTTTATCTATAGGGATTGTTTTGGAACTCTAAGGCCGCCAACCCGTCCCTTGTTGTCACTTTACATTATACTAAATATGTAAAGTAATTATACTACATATTTTTATGCAGCGGCAAAGAGTCCGAGCTCCAATAATAGTCACTATTACATTGACAAATATATGGACGCTACTCATACCGCAAAATCTCAATTTTCGTCGGGGGGGTCAAAACGCCCAAAACTAAGGAGGGTCAAAAATGTAAGCCGCGACCGACCCCTTCGGGGTCGGCCGCGGCGACGCAGTAAAAAAATTTCAGGAGGGGCTCAAAATATGCGGTTCAAAAACATCAAAAAATCGCTTGCCATTTTTTGGCTCGAAAATTTTTGCCATTTTTTGTTCATTTTTGCTTGGGGCTTCCGTTGGTGGACCCGGGAGTGGACAACCCTGAAGCCGCGGAGGAAGTCCTAGTGGAGATTTAGGACTACCTCTTTGTTTTAATAATTAACATGCATTTTTTACTTTTATTGTATTTGGTACAATGAAATAAAAATATAAACTAAGCATAGAACATTATAAAACAAAAACAACCAAAAAGTAAAGGTCGATTCAAACTGTGTATTGCGTAATATGCAGTTTGAATACAAAATACCATTTGTATGGCCCATCCGCTTCGCGGATGGTCAAAATATCTAGTCACATTTACCCTCAGCTGCCGCTGAGGGTCAAAATTTCCCAAAATTCTCGGGGGGGGGGTCTAGATCGACCAGGGTCATAGGGATTTAGGGGTATACTCTTTATTATCCTAATTCCACCCAGACCCATCCCTACCCCAATATTCCGGTGTTCCTTAAATTCCTACTCATAAAGTGACACGCACGTCGTACACTCCATTGTGTGGACGAGTCTTTGCTATTTATTGTGGCCAACATTTTCCAACAACTTGCTCTCAAAAACATTTACAGTGCCAAACAGCGATTACGTACCGGTAATCTCCTTCACTTTTGGATCATTGCGATACCGCGTGTATATTGCAGACATAAGGTTAACGGCCAATCCTTGCCTTTGGAATGGTGGCAAGATTACCATTTGAGCAACTCTTGGGCGAATATTTTCCGGGTAAGAATAGAAATTGTACACAGCCGAATATCCAACAAACGCATAACACCAATCACCCTCCGATTTTTTGTATTTTTCATACCTAGAAATAATAAATAAATGCATTTAATAAAGTAATACTTATCATCACAATTTACTATTTGTTTAAACCCAGTTGACTTACAGGACAAAGAAAGACCATTTCTCGTCATCAGTATCGATAAATGAAGCTGCGTCTGTTAGTTTAAATAATGTGTTATTCAAGTAAACAGTATTGCTAAAATAATATTAATATTTCATATTCCAATAAGCTACGTACCTATAAACCACATGATGAAAGATTCCATACATTTTAGGTAGTCGTCAAATTTACGATACTTCGTGTCACATTCATAGATTTCAAAAATATGATCTCCAATTCCGTTAGAATAGCTCTCACCAGCACCATTCATATGAGACGACGGTTTGTTTTGGATACGTGCCTCGAGAGATTTGGTGAATGAGTTAATAAGAGTCCCCATAGGACGGAATGTTTTAGCTTCTTTTTCGATCAAACTTGAAAATGAGTCCATATTGGTTATGTATCCCGGTGGCAATACTTTATCCAACATTTCGAGGATATTGTCCGCCTATATGAAGCAATGCAAAATATTAGTCAACATTACTAGCACTATTCTAGTCTCCAGGACTAGCACTATTCCCTATTAGTCTTTCTAGTCAGCGTGAGGCTACAGACTAGACTAATAGTCCGTTTTAAATTAAATTAGGCGAATATGTTACCTCGACTCCATCGCACATTTCTTTGGTCACTTTCCTGCTATATTTTATGTCCAAATATGATTTCAAACTACCAGCAGTATAATAGATCTTGACTTTCAAGTTTTCGTAACCAAATACAGTTTCACTAAAAACAAACAATTCAAACAATTGTTTTCGTTAATGCCCACACATGACATAATTTCCACATTCCAAATTACTTTTAGTATAGCCACTGACTACGCCATAAAATCCACTTTTGCTACTTTGCTTTTATATTAGTTACTTAAAAAAGTTGGCAGACGACATACCCTTCATTAAAAATTTGATGACACATCGCAGGTTTAAACGACAACGCTTTGGAGTTCAAATCGTTCATTTCACGAACTGCGAAATAGAAAAATAAAGTCATTTTTATAAAACATGTCAAAACTATATAAAAATTAATAACCCTTTCCCCTTTTAGGGGAAGGAATCAATATACAATATTCATGAGCATTGCACACGCAATCGACCTAAAAATTAGTCAATTTCCAGCAAGATATATCATACATACCTAGTTTGAATTCGACTGCTTCATTCCCGTCCATTACAAACTTTTCTAATCCATAAGCAGTTTTTTCACTGATTTTGGGATCCCCTTTAAGTGTCAAGTTAACAAACGCTAATTCAACAATCATTTAAGAATAATAATTATAATGAGGCTTTGGCATATGCGATCTACTCAGAAACAAAATCATACTAAAAGCAATGCAGTGTTAGCTAATTGTTTATTTTACTTACTGTCCATGATGATGGTGCACTATTAAAATGACGATTACGTTATTAAAGATTTGAAATATAATATTAAGTAGCTTGGATGTTTGAAGTTCTTTTGCCAAGGCCAGCAGATGAAGTCAGATGTGAGGACACCAATGAATTCTAAAAACAGACTATTTAAACAAATATCATCAATCATACAATGTTTCAAAAGTATGCAGTATTATTGTATATATATAAATTATCGTCGACTTTTGACCTTAAACTTTCAGCTTACACAAGTTGACGCGTTCCAAAATTCCAAGAATTTATTGATTAGGCTTGTGTTGACATTTGCACAGTTTGGGAGAGTTCTTGAATCTTCTTGGCCTTTTTAATCTTTAATAGATCTTTTATCCGCTCCTTCCGCATATCCGCTTCTGCACATTTATCTTTTGTTTTGTTTGTGATTTTGTGATTGACGGCGATACGGGGCTTTCATTCGATTTTTAGCGTGTCGCTGTGTACAGCTTTAATTTCACCTTTCACTCTCTGCCGCTGAAAATTAACTTTTGCGGGTATCGCTCACCTGACAAGTATTGCCATATTCTAATCCTGGTTCAAAGGAACCCATAACCTATTAAACCCATTGATATTTAATCCGATGCACTTAACCTCTCAATTTTTTGAATAAGCAACTGCCCTTACGGGCTATGCTGAATAATATGCCCTATAATACGCAATAATGTCATAGGCAATAGGGAATATCAGGCAGAAAGAGTTTAAATTGACTATGACTTAATGAATCAAATCATTAAATGCAACATTACATACTTATTAAGTATTGGAACAATACTTTATGTAAACGACCGTTCCGTCTGTCCGTCCGTCTGTCCGTCTGTCTGTCCGTCCGTTAGCGCCATAACTCCGGATGGACACAAAATGTTTCAATTATCTTTTTAGGTATT
>JAQFYC010001488.1:0-33732 GCA_034694165.1 Tomocerus mixtus | reverse complement strand
TGTGGATGTTTCAGTAGATCCATCTGAAGTTGGTGTGGTTCCCGATGATAGGTCTGTGGATGTTTCAGTAGATCCATCTGAAGTTGGTGTGGTTCCCGATGATAGGTCTGTGGATGTTTCAGTAGATCCATATGAAGTTGGTGTGGTTCCCGATGATAGGTCTGTGGATGTTTCAGTAGATCCATATGAAGTTGGTGTGGTTCCCGAAGACGGTTCTGTTGTAGTTTCAGAAGACGGTTCTGTTGTATCAGAAGGCGGTTCTGAATTAGTTGTGGTTTCAGAAGACGGTTCTGAATTAGTTGTGGTTTCTGAAGACGATTCTGAATTTGTTGTGGATCCAGAAGACGGTTCTGAATTAGTTGTGGTTTCAGAAGGCGGTTCTGAATTGGTTGTGGTTTCAGAAGGCGGTTCTGAATTGGTTGTGGTTTCAGAAGACGGTTCTGTTGTTGTATCAGAAGGCGGTTCTGAATTAGTTGTGGTTTCAGATGATAGTTCTGTTGTAGTTTCAGGTGACGTTTCTGTAGTTGTGGTTTCCAAAGTAGTTATGGTAGTCGTAGTTGAAGGTGGAAAGTTGGTTGCATCTGATCGTATTTTTATCTCCTCCATTATTATTATGTTTGGCTTATCTGATGTCGGAGTCAACGACAACGGAAACTAGAAAAATATAACGAGAATTTTTTTTGAATAAATGAGTTATGTAATTTCTGAATGCAACATTCTTGCCTCGGAGCAAAGCATAAATATAAAGTTTAATCGTCTCATTCTCATAGACTTGCATGTTCCATATAAAAAAGCATCGTAATAAATTATTGTTCACACGACGGTACGTTAAGTCACCATTACGCTGCGTGCAATCGTTTTAGCAAAAAATAGGTGAAAAACCTAAATGGTTAGAGCCACCAAGCCAGGAAAACTAGAAAACAAGAATTCCTATAGAGTTGCCCCTCCCACTTAAATAATTAAATGCTCGTCTCTCCGTTGACCACTTAGGTTTTTCACATAATTTTTTATTTCTTCGTTTTAATTGGTAACTTTTGAGAAGCAACTCTCCACTGCATTTTGCAAGAGTGAACGCTGGTTTTTAAGTAGTGTCGAAAAGAAGACCAGTATTTAAAATTTATGTGAGTTGAAAATATGTTGCGCGAGACGCAGAATCATTTATATTTCGTTAATGTTGACTTTCGTTAGCTATGGCTTAGAAAAATGACTTTGCAAATATGCAGAACGTGGACATCAACAAATCAACATGGCTCCTCCCCTCTACCGTACATATTTATGGGGGATAGGAGGTATCATAGGGATGTCCACGCACTTTGCAAATATATTTAGAAAAGATGTTGCAAATAATGCTGAATTTGTAACTTTTTTATTTTGTTATCGTAATACTTACCGATGACAGACCCCCTGAAAATTCAAATATTTCTTCTATTATTGCCAGATCTTCGTCTTTATCTTCATCTTTCCAGACACTAAAAGTATCTTTTAGCGGAAACCCATCTAGATGTATTGTAACAGATTTGATGACGTATCGCATAGTAATATTTACGAAATTGGCGTCTGTAAAATCGAATACTTCATCGCTGTCGAACTCCCGGATACCGTCCATTGTATGAAGGTACCAGCAATTACTTGATATGTTTAGATGTCCAACATCACTATAATATTCAGGTGGAAAATTGTTGCCGCTAATCACCTCATCTGGATTGAAATTCGGTGTCCACATGTCAAGAAAATCGTTCTTGCTAGATATAATAAATTCTCCAATAGGCTTCTCTGTGCTAACTGTGGTATATGCATTTGAAAAGCCTAACAAGAAATTAATTAAAATGAAAAAAATCATTTTTAATTAAGCAGTCTATGAACAATTGACAATAATGTCTAGTTTTGTGTGCAGGTGAACAACTAATACTAGTAGGACCAAACATCTTTGCAAATAATAATAAACCTCAACATTTAATTACATTTATTTTCAACAAATTAAGAGTAATCGCAATCTCTGAGAGAGGGATTATTGGATGATATGATAGTTGTAATCAACTGTAATCAAATTGTCAATACTATAATAAATATTACACCCTCTGCTGTACTGTTAGCGAAATGTTATTTGGAATCAATGGGATACCCTATGCTTAAGCCTATGTTATATACGCACTACGCTACGGTGTTATGCACAATTTTCTTTCACTTTAAAAATATTTGCAACAAATACAAGTGCAAAATATAACATGCCAATATTTTTGTTCAAAATAAAATCACCATTAAGAGGATCATAATAAGGATTAAATGCAGATTAATCTATATTGGGTTGTACAGATCAATTTATCCATGTTTGTATGTCCTTACATAATATGACATAGTATAGTAAATTTCGATTCATGCTATATAGTTTAAATTGATCCATACTTGAGGTTAATACTTTGGATTAATTCATATTTACAAGTGTTCTATTGGGAATAAATTATAATTTGAAAACGCTTGCACAGATAACGAACGAATTACCTACCTCAAGACTCATACACTACACTGCAAGAACCGAAATATATATCTCTAGTATTTTCGGAAATATGCAAAAACCAAATGAAATGTGCGTTCTTCGTTTCAGTAGGGGGCTACACTTGTATGTGCACTGTATTCATATTCGAAGATTGTTCATGAGACTAATTAGATTTATCACATTTTCGCCATAAAGTAATTAGAAATATATTCAAAACTCAACAAACTTAATTATTTGCAGAAAATAAATGGTAACGAATGATAGATGCAGAGTTCTTTTACTTAATAATGCTCCATAAGGAAATAAATTTTGAAAATTAAATAAAATTAAACATATTAATGAGAGTAGTCCTAAAAAGCGTTATAATTTTCATTGTAATTAAGGTTACATTGTTACATTTTTAGGATTTTACTTTGCTGAGACGATCCCCATTTTTGAGGTGAATTATTATAGTTTAGGTAAATTAATATAATTTGAGGCAAAGTAAGTATTTTGAGGTGCCATTAAATATAAGCCGAAATAAACTGTGGTAAACATTATAGAAAAGGTGCTAGTTGGGGTGGGTCATAACTTATGAGGTCGTAGGTTTTTGAATAATTTATTAGAAAGCAGTCGTCGTAATTCCAAGGGGATGCGGGATGTGACTTATTATTAGTTTTCAGTGAGATCTTTCCTGGAACCCACATAAAACTCGAAGTCATTTTTGGTTGGATTTGGAGATTTTAGGTTTTAATATCGTTACTTGCGTTGCCATTGCCAATACATATTTATCATTTTCAAGGCTATTTGATAAACTATCGAATTTACTTTTGATATTCATAAATCTAATAAAAATCTAAGTAAAAGAGTTATATGACTAATATCCAACAGTTGAACCGGGACTCTTTGCAAGGTTTCCCAATTTCCCATAGAAAGACAGCTGGCTGAAATATGGGCACCGAAAAGGAAGTTGAAAAAGAATCAATAAAGATCCCACATTATCATGAATCCAAAATCATTTTACCTTTACCTATTCGTCTGATATGCAAAATAGGCGAAGCATGGGAACTTTTCATTTGTTTAATGACTTTCTACCTAGTATTTGCATCATCTTACACAGTTTTCTTTTCTTTGTACGTGGAGGAAACATGGATTGTGGCAGAAGTGTTGGATATGCTTTTTACAATTGATGTCGTGCTCCAGTTGAGCGTAGAAATATGGCGGTGTCAAAGAAATATTCAGTACAGGATTTTTCTGGTGGAGTACACAACGGGACAATTTTTACTTGATGCGTTGTCTTTAATTCCTTTTGAAGAAGTCTTCTTAAATTCAGTTGGCCAAGTGGACAGCCTCTTCAATTTGGGAGTCGTGAACTACTTCCTATTGAATAAAGTCCTCCGGTTTACAAGAACAATCAAATATTTCCGTAATTATAATTATAATACACTCAAATATTCTAGAGATATTTTACTACATTACGAACATACATGGTACAACAGAGATAGGAAATGAAAAATGAAACTGATATATATATAAATAATACATATATTAGGAAAGCTGCAAGCTGAACATAGATTGAGTGACACAACTGCATTTCTGTGCTACTATGGCCTACTGTATATAATGTGTGCGCATTGGTTTGCTTGCATGCTTCATTGGTTTTGCAGTGAGGTAAGTTTGCAGAATTATTGCAGATCAAAATAACTCATGAAAATAACTGATATGACCCAATTATGTCAATTATAATGAAAACTCTGATTTCACAGACGTATATTAGCTGGATCCTGCACAGGACTCAAAACATCGATAGCATTTCAAACGATACATCTGGTTGCTTTTTGCGACTCCGAAACATTAAGAAAACTCCAGAAATTCTAGCCCCGTTTCCCGACCCTTTGGATGTATATGTCACAACGTTGTACTTCATAGTGACTGTATTGACAACTGTAGGGTAAATATCAAACTAACATGACTGTTTTAATTACATTAAAGTTAATTAACGCAGAAAAGCTCTGTTCACCTATTAAGTAATAGTACACTTCGTATAAGTTAATATGGTAAATCTAGGTATGGAGACCTATACTCAACATCAATTGAAGAAACCATGCTATTTGTTTTTATAATGATTCTCGGAGAGATATGGATTACGGGAGATTTGAGTAGCACTTTAACGGGGTTTGATCTAGAACCAGATGCTGTGCGACATGATCTTTTTAAGCGTAGAGAAGGAATAGTCAAATACATGGTATGTTATAATGATTTCACGATTTCAGAATATAAATACAATTAGGTAGCTAGAGTTGTCATAAGAAATTACTTCTTTGATGTTTTTCATAATTTATAAAGCTGGACACTGATAATTCAAGTTTCATTATTGACAAAATCAAAGATCACTACGAATATTTGTGGATTTATCGTGAGGGAGTTACTGAAACAAATTTTCCTATGCACGAAGAAATAATGTACGATATTTGCAGAGAAATGTTTTTCAAGGCTCCCTTATTTCGAGATATGGAAGATTCATTTTTGCTAGCAGTTGCTGGAATTGTTGAAGTACAATTATACAATCCTGATATGGTTCTCTGTCAAGTTGGGGATTACGCAATGACAATGCACTATATCCTTCATGGAGAATGTAATGTCCTTAATAAAGTGACGAATGATAATGTGGCATGCATTCTACGATCCGGGTGCATTATTGGAGAGATAAACATGTTCTTCTCTATTCCTTATCGACAAACAATAGAAACTCGAACTGTTTGTCAAATTTTAACTCTTCGGAAAAAGGATTTGATGGCTTTGCTGGATGGAAGTCCGTATATCTACTCTTTGATGAAAGAAAGAGTTGAGGTACTTAAATACATAAATTCATACCCAACCCAAATAGGGGAAAGTTCTTAGAAACCTGCCAAATGAATATTATTTTGGGTTTACTACGTTTCGCATAAAAATATTAATTGTACAGAAACATTGAATGCATTAATATGATAACAAGATACCTATAAAAAAGTATCATGCTATATGATTTGTAAGTAACTGTTATGATTTGTAAAACAGCGAAGACGTCAAAAAATGAGGAGAACATATGAAATGACTGGGAATCATCCGAATACGTATGTTCATAAGCGAACAACAATTGGAGTAACTGGATACGAACATTTGGATCATGATTATACCATTGTGATTAGAAAGTAGGATGTCAAATATATATATCATACCGTATATTACGAAATAGTTCCCTACCGTATGAAAGTTTCTAGTGGCACCGTATGTACACTTTTTTACATGGTGCACGAATCATTATACATCTACAATAGGAATTTATTTTTAAATTAAATAATTCTACCCTATACATAAAGTAACAACTTTGTAGGGAAACTATATCGTAGCATGCGGTACATATTACCAGTATCAGTACCTTAATTATTACTCGGAATTATTTATAGATTTTCAATTAAACATTTTTTCAATTAAAACTCTCGATATTTCAGAGCAACCGGATTTAATCCCATTGTAAACAATGATATCGTGATGGATGAGACAAGTACGTATATTGTTGACATGCCGTGTACAAGCAAGGAAATTAGAAAGGTTTGTTCCTGATATCACTTTAATCCCTTTATCTTTGAAGGGCTTTATTTATTATTATTTAAGGTTCAGTAACATAACATACCTAATGAATATGAATTCCAATGATCTCATTCTCGTTTGCTTAATTAATTAATTATACTGAAAGGCAAGTAACTACTCGGACCTTATCGCATCTCCCATTCTGATTGAAGATCGTCATATTCTCATGAAGATTTGGGTCCATGCATTTGTTTTCTATCTTTTATTTGTCTCACTGATGGTTCCATACTGTGCTGCATTCAGTGCGGAATCAAACGACAATAACATCTGCCACTTTTGGTTTGGATGGTACATGATAATTATAAATGTAATTGATGTTTTCATCGAAATCATTGGTGCCCTTCCTGTGACAGGTACTTGTCCTATTGGTGTTAATCCCTTTAATGCAGATTCGACAGTATTTTTATTTTATGAACCGACGTAATCATTGCGACCCTGTCTTTGTCAATACAATCAATATATGATTTTTATGCTTCTACTACTTATATGATTATGAACCAATAATTATGTAAATTATTTAAATCATTAATCCTTCTTTAATGGGTTGTTGTAAATATCTGCACATGCAGCAGCTAACAAATACAGTCCCAATACTTTCTCTAGTGTGTACTCTGGCTAATTAATGACTAAATAAACACTAATTAAGTACAGATGATGTCAATTGTAATATATAATTGTCAATTTAGGGATTCGTTTTCAATTGATGGATGGATTTTACACTCAACGAAATAGAATTTCTTTCTACGTGGACATCATATCAATTATTCCATTTGAATACTTGCACATTTTTTCTTCACTGGAAAAACTAATTGATCGTGACAATCAGAGTGATCTATCATTAGCTAACCCATGGCTGCCCGTTGTGATAAGGTCATTTTGTAAAATGTGGAAGGTAATTAGTATACATTTAAAAACAAATTTTGGAAATGTTCATCGGTAGGCCAGAAATAGTTACATTTCAATTCGCAGCAAGTGGCTGAAAATGAATTTGTCATCTTGTACTAATAAGTATGTATGCACTTTTAATATGTTCCAGATTTTTCGGTATTTTACGTACTTAGAAAACAGGTTTTACAACAAAGTCGTACATGTCAGAGTATTAAAATTCGCGATTTCATGTCCAGTATGCTGTCATTGGGCCGGTTGTATACTTTTCTGGGCGGCATGCCCCAATGGGTTAGCAGAATTTCATATAATGTTCCGAAATTCTATTTACGTTAGAATATTTTTTCATTTGATAAATTCTTTATTTTCAAAGATGGGGAATGAAATGTCGAGATATCAATTGGTTGGACGTAAATTTTGTAAAGAAAAGTGGCGATTTAGGAGCAGATTTAGTTTCCAATGTTAATCAATACATAATTTCGCTGTATTTTGCTGCGTCAACAATTACCAGCGTTGGGTTTGGGGATTATACTCCTCAATCGTCGTTTGAAATGATTTGTGTCATTCTTATCATGATATTTGGGCTGTTCTTTTTAACATATCTTTTGGCAAGCATAACATCTGCTCTCACAGCGAGGATTAGGCCACCGTAAGTGAAATATCATGCTCATATCATATCATTCCACACCTGCTTTTATAAATGCATTTTTAAAAATCGTATATAAATATATTGTAATCGATCATTATAGATTGATTTTCCATCAAAAGTTTGATGCAATCAAGTATTTCATGTATCAGTACGGCTTAGGAGAAGCAATTCAAGAAAGAGTGGTAAGTCCCATCGATCACGTCAGAATTTTTATTCCATTATTGTATCAAAACATATATGCCATTTTCTGCTCTAGGTGCGCTTGATACAAGTTTACGGTGAATTGGTCGAATGCCAAAAAGGTTAATAAGTATATCCATAAACAGGAATGTAAAATCCAAAAGGAACAATTCAAGAATAATATTTTTATAATAATTTTTAAAATAATTTATAAAATATGTAATTTATTCAATCCAAAGCTTATAGACATCTGAGATATCTCTCTTATTCATATTTTGCCATTCGACCAAACTGCATTCGACCATTTCATCATGCACTGTGATATAATTTTCTCTGAATGAAAACATTCCGCCAAGACTGCACCTACACAATTAATCTTTGTGTTATCTTTTGTTTTAATCCAGTTAGAGCATTACAAACTTCAACATCAACTGAGATATGAAGTTCCCCTTCCTGCAGATGCTCCAATCAATCATTTAATGTATGACGCACCAACAAATATTCTTGATGATGCTCTATATACAGAATATTTACCATATTTAGAAGGAGTAACAATATTCTCGGTACGTACTTATATAAGTACAAAAAACAAAAATAATGGATTAATTTCTCGTAAATTCAAAATGCGCAATTTCCTTTGAGAATTTTATGAATGTAAAGTCAGTAAACTGTAAATACTACGTATGTACGTCATAGAAATTCCTTCCTACATAATTATATGAGATTTAATTTATCGCAGAAATGTAATCCGGAGATTATAGTTCGGGCTGGTAAAATGTTGAAACGCTATTTACTTCCACCGTCCATTACATTCATGGATGCTGGAGAGGTCAGGCGAGAAATGTATATTGTTTACAAAGGATCTATTGCAGTAAGCTTGTTTTTTTAATGTTATGATTTTAGGATAAACATTTAGTTTAATCTCCTTAAACAGAAGCTTGCTTTTACTGCGTATTTTTATTTACTAATTTTATGATGCAGAAATTGATAACATTCATTCCATCAAGAAATTTATTGACTGTTTACATTACAGCTTTATTTGCATCCTAATGATGAAGTTCCTCACTCGATTTTAGAGGCCACAGGTTATCACGGAATTCGTGATCTATTGTATGGAGAACCTTGTCAATATACTGTGAAAACAGTTGGACACGTCATTATGCTTGCAATTAATTATACAATGGTTCATGATTTGTTCTCAGAAGAGAAGTTTTTTATGGATTTTATGGCAGAGTCATGTGTAAGCGTAATTAGTAATTAATTTCTTTTGATTCTAACTCAGAATGTTTTTTAAAAATTGTTGTTAAATCACTTTCTGATACAATAATTAGAATACCTGTATGTATTATGAATATTGAATATGTAGGAAGAAGAAATGGACACGGTAGATTTGTTATCCAAACGACAATATATGAAGGAAGATCGATTACATGAAGTGCCCCAAATAGTAAATACTTCCTGGATAGAATATCCTAAAAATGAATGGGACTATACTGGAAATATTTTTCAAACAACTGTAGAGGAATTTGATGAGCCATTCCGCAGAACAAAATACGGAGGATTGATAAAGTATTAACTATATTCAGATGCCATCTTTGAAAATGCAACCATGACATAGGAACGCAATTTTATGTTCGTAAATATATTTTGCAGATTATTTATGCTCCCATTTACAATCAATCCATCAGGATTATTTGCAACTTGTTGGGTAATGCTCCAGTGCATAAATTGTTTGGTTTTGCTGACAACTCTGGTATTGGAAACAATGATGGACTACAGGCCTCCAGGACTTCGAGCAATCCAAATATGTGTCGAAATAGTCAATTGCTTAGATATGTATGTTAGATAATATGCAGATAAATTAAAACCAAAATATTTACTTTAATATTTAATGGTTGGCATAATTATGTACTTTATAAATCATCCGTGCAGATACGTCAAGCTTCATTGGGCTTACTACGACTTGGATGGGACATTTTATTATCACCCAATTAGAACATTTCTTAAGAGTGTCTATCACGGAAACTTTTTCTTTGATTTGTGCTTACTCTGTCCTGCAGAATTGATTGTCTACATGTTTGGCATAACAGATTTGTTCGGATATGGATCAGGCTACCGTTGGTATTCCTTGCTTAGATGGGGAAGATTTTTCAGATTTTACAAATTGCCAGAAATATGCCACGTCATATACAGTACTTTCGACAATAGAATCCCAATACTGTACGTTTACATGTTTTTATTGGCACATTTTACTTATTTGCATTTAGTATAAAGTTAGTTTTGGATAAAAATGTCCCGAAATGATTTTTTTTGACATTTTTAAGAGTGAATGGTTGGAACGACATTTTAGTATTGTGCCCTAGAATCAGAGTGAAATGAATTAATTTTTCATTTTATAGAGTGCTGTTTTATGGGCTTGTGTATGCAGCGATAACATTATTGTTTGGAATGATAGCTGTGAATACTGCTTGCCCATTAGAGATATTGAATTGGAAAGAGGGAGATGAATACAGGCTGCCTGCATGTAGCCTTGAATCGTGGATAACAATAAAATCAGAAGGTGGGAATTGAAAACATTAACAATTTCACAAAACTTAGTTTAGATTTCAGATTTGGATAATATTTACCTTTAAACTAATTGTAATTAAGATTCAAGGTCGCTACATAGATTGATTATGCAAGGTTCTGAAAACTACAATTTTCTTTTCTCAAAGAGTACAAGAACCTCAAATTAGCCAATTCAGAATTAGTCGGATTAGAGCCAAAGAAACTCGGAGATAGACTTTTACTTGGATTTTACTATGTTAACGAAGTCATTTTACTAATTGGCTACGGTGACGTTATTACAACAAGATCAGAAGAACTTCCATTTCTTCTGCTCTTAATAATCTTTGGTACAAAATGAACAATTATCATTAATGTTCGCGGATATTCGGTTGCATTGTTGTATAATATTTGCTTATGTGTATAATGCTTGTTGCTTTATTAGGAAATCTTGTCTACCAATTGATACTTGCCGATTTATCGGCTTCCATGATTGATAGTGATGCAGATAGACATGTTTTCCGAGAACAGAGAAATCGATTGCTTACTATCTTGAAACGCGAAGATGTTCCTCCAAGACTATATGAGTAAAATTTTTGAGAATTTTCTTATAGCTTTATTAAAACCTTAAAAATACTAATTGAAATATTTGAGTACAGTTGCGTGAGGCATTATTTTCGACACACTTGGGGAGTTTCTAGAGGAATTAAGCCCAGAGAAGTAAATCAAATTATATATATTTACATTTAAAAGAACAACTGCGCAAAAATTATACATAAATTTACTCCCCTATGCTTATTACACATAGTTGTTCAAGAATCTTCACCCAATTTTGGAAGGCGATTTATTTCAGGAGTTCGTTGGAGAAGTATTCGAAGGGGTTTGTGAAATTCTCTCATTATTTAGGAGTTTAGTTTTGAATTTATTGATTAAAATGTGATTATGATCTAATTACCTGATAATATAAATAGATACCACTATTTCAAGGATTTGGAGCTAATTGCTTGAAAGCAATGTGTAAGTTTATGAGGCAAGAATCATTTTTTGCTGGACAAAGAATGGCACGATTCGGTAATATGGAATTTCAGTTGTATGTAATTGTGGATGGAGAAGTTCACATTACAGACCGTAACTTACGTTGGAAATGCACTCTTACAAGGGGAGAGTACGTATACGTAATACATATTTACATTAAATAGCAAAGTCAATTTTCAGATTTATTTTTCAAATATATTCATGGATATAGTACACTTTTGCATTTACAGAATGTTTGGCGAACTCTCTCTAATTTATGGCCTTCCGCGACATTATTCCGCTTTCGCAGCTAACAACGTGGAAGCCTATGTTATTTCTGCTGATGAATTTGCAGACTTTCTGCAGTTATATCCTCAACTGAAAGAAAACATACAATCTGTACTGACTGAAGAAGGGATTGAATATTTTGAAATAAAATACAGAGCTCAGCAATTAGAAGATTATGATAGCTATTGCGAATTTAAAGAAAGGATTACAGATAACATTCGCCAAACTGTTACCGAAAGTGAAGCACATTTAATTGTCGAAGATAACAATGCTTTCTACCGGGTAACGAAAAAACCGTTTACTTCCAACATTGTCGGTTTTGGTGTGGAGAATACTGCTAATACTGCACCTACGCAGTTTTTGTATTTTGTGGGGAAGTACGTTTTCAAATTATGAGAAAATAATACTATTCTTGTGAAGTATACAGTATACACTGGAATATCTTCTGTACATGCTAATTTACTACTTTATTCCATTTTTAGGTACATGCTTCATCCAGAGTGCTCATTAATGAGAATCTACTGCAGAATAATACTAACAATACGATTGCTATCCCCACTATTAGAATCTTACAAAGTGTTTTTTTACAACGGAGATCCTAGAGACACCGTGTCTGAAGATATCGTTTACATAACTTCAATATTTGAACAAATCTTCTTTGTCAACATCATACTCAATTTCATCACAGCACTTGAGCTGGAACGCGGACTGTACTGTGCGGTGTATTCACGGGTTATAGCCAAGTAAGTCAAATAACACGACAAAAAACGATACAAAAACTATAAATCTTTTAAGGGAAAGACTCCAGGGAACGTTTTCCCTACCGAAAAGCAGGAAAATGTAGGAAACATTTGGGAAAAACGCATTTAGAAAATAATGAAAGTATTAGTGAAAGTTTTAAATTGCTTTTGCATGTAAAAAGAGAAAGCAAATTTCGAGTGTATATCTGTCATATGTATTGAATCCATTATATGTTCATACCTTCCTTATAATAGAAGTGTAATCTTATTCTGTGCTACTATCATTATAATTGTAACAACTTTTGTGAATTTTAGTTACATGCTAAGCCCCCAATTATTTCTGCTGGATTTCTTATCCTCGCTTCCTGTACAACATATGGGTGCAGGTACGCCATGGCTTCTTCTAAGGCTCCTTCGCCTGGTAAATTACAATATTATTTATATGGATTTAATACCAATAATGAAATGATGCCGTCTTGCAAAGGAAATTAGTCCGCGCTGTGTTTCGGTTTGCTTAGCTGAAAGGTGCCCTAAGTACAATAAAATGTACTTTAGCTGGAATCTACCGTGTGCAGACTGTGACATATTCACACAGTATGTTAATACGTTAATAGATATGTAATATGTTGTAATGTATTTGTTAATTGAGCAAGAATATAAATTAAATTCCTATTAACTTACATACTTTTAATACGTTTGGACTTTGGACCCTTTTGCCACAATGTTTAGCTCAAATTCCAGTCTGCCCACGGCAGATTTCAGCTAAAACACAGTGTAGATACGACAAATTTCAGCTAAGCAAAGCGAAACACAGTGCTGGAACACAGTTTAACCTTTCTCTGCAACCTATGCATATTATGTCTTGATTCCTTTATTTTTTCAGCCTCGATATTTTCACTCCCTATGGACCCAAAGCCATGATCTCGAAGTATCCAACTTTCGGTTTAAAATATCGATATCAGGTTCCGCATTTTTTATTGTATCTCACTTACTGGCTTGTGCATTCTTTGCTGCAGCATGTCCATACGGGGATCTCAATGCATGTACAGAAGAAAGTTGGGTCAAACAAAGTAAAGATGATATATTATATTTTAATCGTATCATAATTGTAACATTAACCATTGAAAAAACCTACCATAACCTTTTACAGTCAAAAATGAATATGAGGGCCGCAAAGGAGTATTATTGGACGAAGTGCCTAGCAGATGGTACATCCGCGCTTGTTACTGGGTGATGACAACATTGACCACCACAGGCTTTGGGGACATTGCCCCTCATAACTATGCAGAAGTGCAGATTGTTATTATTTGCATGGTATTTTGCGCCTTAGGAGTTTGTATTGTTATTAGCAATCTAACAACCGGACTGCAGTCTTGGTATCAGGCCAAGCGTGAATTTATCTACCAAGCTACTATTTATGTGGTAAGAAATGTACAGTTTCCCAAATCGTAGACGCCACGGAGAAAGTTACTTTCGCCGTATTGCTGTTTATTGGACACATTCAGAATATAGCTCGTAAATAAATTACCTTTAATCTATTTTAGAATCATTTAAGAGGAATTGGTCTATCAAAAGATCACCAAGATTTGCTCGTTAGCTACTATGCAACTAAATGGCACAACGCCCGTGGAGTATCTTATGCGGAAGCAATATCTGCGGTTCCACTTACATTGCAATTTGAAGTTTGCACTTCCCTTTACTACAAATGTGTGGATCAGGTTAGCTATCTTCACATTTGTATATATACAATCAAATAATTTAACATTGGTAAAGAACACTAGTATTTACAAGCATTTTTGGCGTAGTCTTTTCATTTCTGTTACATTATTATGTACTAATTAACCTAAAATCTTTCTAGTGCAAATTCTTCGGCGTGGAAAAAGAAGTGACTCTGATACGTAACATTTGTGCTCGCATCAAACATTCTATTTTCCTCCCTGGAAATGTGATAAAACGTCAAGGGAATTTGGATGGAAATCTTTATGTAGTTTTTAAAGGACAGGTATCATCTTATAGATGTAATAAGCTAACTGGAGATCCAATCTTTCTCAAGAAATATGAAGCAAATTCCGCTTTCGGCAAAGTCCCTGCCTTGTTTCGCAATGTCAGTTACAACAAAACGTATCGTGCGGAAGGCTACGTCGAAGTGATTGCAATACATCAAAGTGACATCAAACACATTGCTAAGAATTATCCCCGGTGGAAACACTTTCTGAAGAAACTTATTCTGAAAAGATACCCGAATTTAACATCGGAGCCTTTTTTATCAAATATATTTGAGCATCGGACTGAACTACAATTATAAAAGTGAATAACCGTTGTTCTTGTACAGTCAAACCTGTCCATAGTAGTATTCACCAAATGCCCGAGCATTTTCGCCCCTTGTAGACAGGTTTCCACTAATACAGCGACTTCTAAATACAAGTATAGCCAAAATGTTGACCAATGGGTGCACTAATAAAAATTATGATCAGCAAATACGGATGTTTACTAAAACAGGTTTGACTGTATTCATAAGGGAAATAAACGTGCATCATGTTTCATTAACATAATGTAATGTAGCTTAGGTATATATTGATATGGATATGAGTGTTAGCCGGTAGCATAATAGAACTAGTTTAGGCAATTGTACAATTTCTTAAGCAATGTGTAAATGTGTTTAATAATAAAATTAATGTTTTTGTATTTTTCAGTTCTATAATAATTCTTGTCTACCTTGAATTTTAATTTTAATATTTAAAATACAGTCAATTTTGTTGCCTGACTAGCCTGACTGAATTTATTGATCTGAAACGAAATAACATACTTAGCAGATTAATTTCTCTGGACAATATGTAATCTCTCATTTGAACTATAAAAAAATTTAAATTATATGACTGAGTAGGAAAAGAATGAGAAAATGGAACAAATACTTAATGTACAGAAAGGGGAAATTAATGAAATAAATTAAAATAAAAGTTATTGTGGTGATTGCAATAAGCTAAGTTTTTGACTGCCATACCATAGACGATAACCTACTTGTTGCAAGCTTTAAAGGGAAGGAAACGGAGGAATGAAAAAGCAGGAAATTTTTCGCTTTCTCTTTTAAGAAATGTTTCGCATGTCATTTCATAGTAATATTATTATCTAAGTAAACGTGCTAAATGCCTACATGTATTATTTATGTAGCTTTGGGGTTGGCAAATACCAAATATCTATATGCTATCCTTGGGCAAATACTTATACTTTCTTGCGTTATATTTTTGTGAAACGCTGAACAAATATTGTAAAAAAAATATGCAAGGAAATGGTTATATAAAGCTTCATGAATTTTGTTGCCAAGTAATCGCAATCAATTGCATTATTATCAAGTAATAATAGTAACGATTACTTGATATCTAACATTGTGTACCAAGGATAAATATAAAGATCATCATAATAGTTAAAAATTATTGATTATCATCATTATTAGTATTAGTTATCCTTCAAGCTAGCCTTTTATAAATGAAACCGAATTTGCAACTTCCAAATAAATAATCTAAAAGGATTTACTTGCTTTATGGCTACTTTAGTAATTTGTATTGGGAAAGCTAACATCGTCCTTTAGATTATTTCAAAATTATTTGTTCCTAAATATATTGCTTTGCAGGTCTAAATTCTAGATATTTTGAATTACGGTCATATCGTATATTGTGGAGAAATTAACTATGCTCTTCTATCAATAATTAAGGATGTACTAACCAAATGCTTCAAGAAAAATTTAAAAGTTCCAAAACTGCTGAAACCGGCGTATAAAAGTTTAGAATTCGCAACACACCTAAGATTTAGAACCTGATTCGATATGCCAGTAAGAAAATTTAAAGATTTTCCGAAAGCTTTCAGAAATTTCCGAGAAGATTTGAATCCAATAGGAGTTCGCCGAGTTTTGTTTCTGAAAAGTGAAGTAAGATTGATGAGCAATCATATTTTATTGTCATAAAGTATTTGCATTTGCGTTTTGGCCACAACCACTACTGACAATAATTAAATTAAATGTGTTTTCACCATTTCAATGATTGCACGATCTATATATTTCAGTGGGAGCATTTCGGGACAAACAAAGGCGTGTCCCTGCTTTATCTTTTATACAGAGCAGTTTACATGATATATTTTTTTATTGCAATTGGGATCAGTGCTACATGTGTGGAGGAATTAACCCAATATTATCTCATATACCTTACCCATTGGTCTTTGATTACGCAAGCCATATACGGAACACTATTCTTTTTCCATCTGTTTTACCATTACGTAAAGCAACACACTCACAAGGAAGGTGGCCTGATAATTACTTGAGAATATTCTAAAATTTTCTATTATACAGATGCATTTTTATTTTTCCTTAAAAACAGTTTAATTTTTTACATTTTTAAAAGTTAAATTAATTTTTACCAAAGATGCTGCAAAGATGGACACTCTCCTACCAAGTAAGCTTCAAGTGCAGGAGAAAGTTATCTGGGTGTTTGTAAGTCCAGTATCTGTAGTCCCACTGATTGTCACTTTAGTTTATTGGGCTGTCCTTTTCCCCATTGCAAAGGAAATCTTGATGGATGCGGATATTCCGTCTTGTGCTATTCCAGCTAACATTTTGGCCCATGCTGGAAATACTTTATTTGCTTTAATCGAGATTATGGTCATGGCCATCCCAGTTCACGTTACTCATTTCATCTACTTGGCAATATATGGATCCGTTTATACCTTATTTACGTATGCACTTGATTTTCAAAGATTACATACACAAATTCCTTTTCTACAACGTTTACCACAGCTTAATTCAATGTTTTCTGGCGTCTTCTACTATTTCACGATTTATTTTGTAGTGTTCCATTTATTACGTAATATTGCCCTATAAAAGTTATGCAAAATGCAATGGGAATATTATATGCAAATTTTTAGCACGCATTCTTCCTTTCGATCCACTTACCTTGTAATTAGATTGAAATCCTACGCGAGTATGCAAAACGCTAAAATAAATTATAAATCTGTTAAAATTCGGAATTCTTTTATTGCAGGGGATTTTACGAACTGGCACATGGAGTTTATCCTTTTGGAGTAGATTACATTTATCCTATTCTGGATTGGAAAAATCACCCTTATTGGACAATCGTTCACTTTATTGTAATAATTGTTGGAGCTGCAATTTTGCACTTGGCCCTATGGACAGTTTATATACTTCGGTTGATGATTATAGCAAAATTCTGTAGTAGTGATGTATATAAATATCATGAGTACACATATAGAACTCGAGGTAGTAGTCCTACCAGAGATCGAAGCGGAGCAGTTCTGGCTGGAGAAACTAATAAAGCACTTATGAATCAAAATCGAAATTATCCTGTGGTCGAGGAAGCGATTGAAATTGAACCCGTTAACGTTGTGAGCAGTGAATCGAAAATAATTGAATAAATTAGTGTTGTTGTGTAAAATGCAGCATGGAAAAAATTAAAATAGTAGCATATCATAAACTTACAATTTACACGTTAAATGTTGAAAAAAATTCCAATGTAAATTCCAAGTATTCCAATAATGTGTATCCTTAATAAATTAATACTTTTACTGAAAATGTAAAACACAATCACAGTAGTTGTAGTTGTAGAAGTGCTTGTTAAACTATTAGCTTTAACATTACATTTATTTTATTTTTACATAACACATACATATTATTTATTAAAAACATCTTGCCTAAAGAAGTCATACCTAACATATATTCTGGTTTTACGTAAACTGGAAAACTTACATTAAAATATGGTAGACATAATACATACATACTTTTATAATAAATTGTATCGCAACATAACATTGACGAATAATAGCCCAATTTAGACCATGCATAGTATGAAATGAACATGAAGTTTGAAAACCAATTACCCAGACCCTTAGGCTGTATTTTATAAAGTTACAATCATAAAAATGAAATTACATTCATATTTAATACACGTGTGATAGAAAAGACTGAGTGTCCAGTGTTATAACTTTTTATGGCTTTCGCTTTCGCGTACATAAGAAATTGTTTTATAAAGAGATACTACTGCACTGTAATACCAATGCGCTATGTATTACATAACAAATATTTCGCAATGTCTGTATGTAGATTTCTCACTGACCTTCACCATCCGGCAAATTTAAATGAACCTACTAACTAACACTGGGCTCTCTCGATTGACATAAAATATCTGGCATAAAAATACATAACTATTTTACAGTAAGTAAATACGTAGGTAATGTTAATTTATGTAGATATATAAATACTTTATAAATACAATTTACAAATAATAATATGCACAGATTATTATCGTATCGTGTTAGCAAGTGAAGACTTGTATTGTATTATCCGAAAAATTTTCAAAAATTTTCACTATATTCTTGTATGCAATGCATTCATTTTTAATACAATAAATGAAATAATGTAGATGATTTCTATTTCAGACTGGTTGCGATGGGCAGTGAAAGTGTTATATGTACGCTAAGAACACTTTTAGAAAGCTACAGTTAAACATTTTCTCCATTGCAGTCTCACATAATAGTGGATAAACTTTTTATTTTATCCCAATTAAGATCCTTCAATTTAATTCTAAATTCTAAGTAGACATATAATATAATTCATCCAAATAACTATTTAATATCCTTGGGTATTTACTTTTAGATTAAATTCATATTCAAGTCACCAAAGAGTCGCAAAATGACAGATGCTAATGCTACTACTGTAGATAGCTCCTCCGAAAAAAATAAACCTGGGCTGGTGGTCTTTGACTTGGGTATGTGCAAAATGTGTATATTTTTATTTAATTTTATAATATTCTATTAAAATATAAATACCTATATTATGTAAATATATTAGGTACATATTAAAAAGTTCTAGTAGAAGTAATAGAATAAGCAGTCAGCATCAGTACTTCTGCACTCTAAAAGTTATATAGGAGAAAGAGAGACAAACAGACACACATTATATCTAAAGACGGAAATGACGCTTGGATAATATATCTAGCGAAATAACATAGTAAAAGCAGTTCAATTCTCTGTAATATACGAGGTTACCTCCACTAATACCGCGGATGCACTAAAAAGATAAAATAATACAATTGTTTATTGATACTTTTTTCTTAGATTACACTTTATGGCCATTTTGGGTTGATACACATCATGATCCACCTTTCTCCAAGACAGGGTAACCCGTTTTGCTCAATTGCTTTCATTTGGGAATTATTTTAGCTACTTCATTACTATAAATGGTGCTGCCGATACAATAAAAAATTCACTAAAATATATACCTCGATTAACGTTTAGGTCAAAAATCGTGGACCGCCACGGACAAACTGTAAAATGCTACTCTGAAGTCCCCAATGTTCTGAAGTATTTATCACAAGAAAATATTCCAATGGCCATAGCGTCCCGCACTAGTGAAATCGACGGGGCAAATCAGTTAATCAGTCTATTTGGATGGGATCAATATTTCACATATAAGGAAATATATCCTGGTTGTAAAGTGAACCACTTCAAAAGGTAAGATCAGTCATGAGTATGAGTCACATGCACATAATAAATAGTAATTACTATTAATATTTGTCTTGAATATACATACAAAAACTGTTTTTGACAGATTCCATGACAAGTCGCATGTGCCTTACAAATCTATGCTGTTTTTCGATGACGAACATAGAAACATCCAAGATCTGTCTAAGGAAGGAGTGCACTGCATCCTCGTTAAAAAAGGAGTTAACATGCAATTAGTACAAGAGGCACTGAAAAAGTTTGCTGAAAGTAATTCCTGATGGTGACCATTTTAGATGTTTACAAATTATTGGTTGTGAGTTGTGATGTAAAACGTGCTTTAATATACAATACATTTCCGAAAACAGTAGAAAATAAATTCAACATTTTTTACATAAATACCTCGTAGGAATTTATTCAACAAAGCAAAAGAATAGTATATTTTAATTTTATGTCTAATTTAACTTATTCTTCTCCACAAATGATCAGTATCAAATAAATATCAATAATTTTCCTTATAAATCACTTATAAATCAAACATGAAAAATTCTACAACAGCTACATAACTCTACCTAGGATACGATCAATAAGCTTTGCTAGTTTTTCTACCAGTACATCGTTTTGTACATCAAGCACTTGAAAGGATACAAGACTGTAGGAATCAATGAGTCCAGCAATGGAACTATTGAGAGCTTTATATTTGTTAGTTCCTTTATCCGTATCCAGTACATCCACCAAGTAATCAAGATCTAGCACATCTGTATAGTAGTCCAAATTAAAAGGCAGTTTTCCATATTTTTCAACCAGGTCCACTTTTGAGAGAATGTTGATATGAGGAAGTGTTATATGAAGCATTGTGGTCAGACTCGTCAGCAGGCAAGCGATATATTTACCTGTAAGGATAATTAAATAGTCAAATCTTAAAGTTCTTTCACCACTTTCTCTTTAACTACTTCCAAACGTGTATTACAACTAACGAAAATTTTAAAGGAAATACAAATATGCATAATTTATATAATTGAATAATATTACCTGGATCAGAGCAGTAATGAGAATCAACCAAATGTAGTGAGCAAAGCCGCAGTCCAGATTTCTCCAGAAGATTGACAATATTTTTAACCGAATCTACGTGGGTATTCAGTTCAACCTGTAGACAGAACATAAATATTCAAAATCAAAATTATTTAGGTTTTTTATTTTTGCAAATGCTGTATAAAGTTAATTAACGATGATATTCCATATTATTAGTATTAGCCGTAGCCCGCTCTACACTATTGAATTGAGATTATTACCTGGCCAGGCATATCGAAGATAACCCAACGAGGAGCATCGTCCTTAGCAGTTTCAAGACTCTTTTTAATTTGATTTAAAATTTTCAGTTCGAAATTTTCGTCAAGGAATTTCATACAGTATATTAAGGCTCCATTCGGTCCAAGTTGCAATCGATCCATAGCGTCTTCCACAGATATCAGGTCACAGGCATCAACATCACATTCATAAGGTAAACTGTCATTCCCCGGATCCAAGTTGACAACTTTGACATTTTCCTTGCCAAACTTGCTTCTTAGATATTCTGCCATACGAAAGCAGTATGTAGTTTTTCCTGAGCCAGGAGGTCCAAGAACAATTTGACCGTAAATAATATCTGATGAACTAGTAACATTAATGTTTCCACTGGCAGCCCCAGATATACTTGATAAGGCCATTTTTAATTACGTTCAACGTTGGGGTTTACAAATACGAAGTGTTACAAAAATTCTGGTCTTTATAAAATTGTTGTATACACAGTTTAGGAGATTTAGTAAATTAATTTACAAGGCCAATCAATGCTTCAGCTATTTCTTGCAAATACGGCTTATCAAAAGTTTTAAGGGCCAAGCTAAATAATATTGGCTTTTCTATGTTCAGTTTCGAACCAAAAATTCTGGCAGCAAGGAGATATTCTGGCTTTTCGATCCCGAAGAGGACGTTAATCTCAAAAGTAGCTTCGTTTTCACCTCGTAATTCCGACCCCTCTTCAAAATTTACAGCGGAATCTTTTCTTACTTGAATTAGTGTTCCAAAATTCGGCGTATCCTTATCAGTAATGACAACAAAAACTCGATTGCTGTAAACTTGGACTAATACGGAGGTTAAAGATTTCGTGATTGTTGATACACTATTGACAGGATAAACAGAATCCGCTATTGAAGACATTTCAGAGACAAAATCATTGACAAATTATACTATTCCTAACAAAATTAATTCAAAATTTTGAAATCTGAAGAAATCTAACTTATTTGTGCAAATCACATTTCTCGCTTAATAAGTTTATTTGACGTTCGCGCCACAGTAAAGGCTTACAGAAACGCTTTATATAAACACATATACGTAAAAGCGTTACGAAAATCAGCCTAAAGAAGATAAAAGTGAGAATTCGTCAAATAAAATATTAATTGTTTTAAGCTATTTTCTCTATTGTCGGGTCAAAACATCTAGACCATAGTAAAAATATAGGAAAAGTCAAGGTGTATAGATCCCAGCCAGTGAATCCAGGAATCAGTTGCGCCCAACAACATCAAAATCCATTGAACAATCTAGCAAATATATGCGAAATTGTTTTATACATACATGCAGTGGCGGATCCAAAAAATTTTTCAGGGGGGGGGGGTTCATAGTAGTGTGAGTATATACACTATATATATATATACACACACTGTAGTGTAAGTTAGGTAGTCCAGGGGGGGGGTTGAACCCCCAAAACCACCCCCTGGATCCGCCACTGTATACATGCACATGGAATGTTCTAAAGGAAAAAGACACGAGTTTGTGTAAGAATGTACATATTATATTTAAACTTGTTTACATCTTCCTTAAACTTACTTTGTGTGTTTTGCATAAAAGTAAGTCAGTAGAAAAACAGATGATTGGAGTCCCTACCCGGTCCGGGTAACATTTAAGCAATTCGGCATAGACGCTATATAGGTACAGCCTGGTACACTATACTACTGTGCTCCTCTGTACTAAAGTAAAACTCGGTTTCTGTCTCAGTTTTTCCTTTATGCATACATGTGCAATATGGTATACACCACAAACCAATAGTATCTATAATAGCGTATGCAAGCCAGTATATACAGTGACAAAATGTGAAATATAATTCGTTCATATTATTTTGTATAAAGATATATATAAAGCTATTTTTAAAATGAGCACATATACCGTTCTAAAATCTCAGGGTGTATTAACTGCGGTAAGGTAAGTATTTAAGTATAGTGAGATTTTATAATTCATAGATATGCTCCTCCAATAAATTCTTTCACATCCTAAATATTATTGGGCGAATTATACTAGATACACAATGGTAGTAGAAAGACCTTTTATCACAGAAGATGAGGGTAATTAAATTATAACAGTAATGTTCCGTCGGTTTCAAAGATAATAGATAGAAATATATATGAGAAGGTAAATAACATATATTATGCTACATATTAAAGCTATCATATTTGTACAAGTTATGGAATGTAATTCAAAAGTTTTTAAGTAACATAATAAGTATTAAAATGCAGGAATTAGCAGAGATCGTTGTTATCATAGGCCTATATACAATTATACCTTTGAATTTCTTTGGTAATTAGTTTGTGTATGTATACAATTGCAGGACTACAAGTAAGAGAGCCTTTATACAAAATTGGAAAAGGGAAAGCGGTGCTGCCTTTCCTATACAAAATGTCCAAGAGACCAGGATTAATAGTCTTTGATCTCGGTAAGCGATTCTAATGTTCTTAACTATTGTATCATAGTTAACGAATGCATATTACACTTTGTTAGTTGGTGTCTTTTTGACTTATTGCAAAAAAGCTTGCCGCAATAATACTATCACATATGCATGCATATATGTATTAAAAGATCTTTTATTTGTTTGTATGATATTTCAGATTGCACATTATGGCCTTTCCACGTGGATTCAACTGTTAATCCGCCGTTTTCCATGAAAGGGTATATGATATAATAATGTTACTAAGTATATTACTGCCTTTAACATTAAAGGTACTTTGTCATTTCAAAAGCACACCTTGAATGAATTTTTACTTATTTTCAATACTTTTAGGAAACGAATAGTGGATAAATACAATGAGGACATTACGTGCTACCCAGAGGTCCCAACTGTTTTGGAATATCTAATGGCTGAAGGATACTTACTTGCTGCTGCTTCGAGAACGACAAAGCCAGAAGGGGCTAAACAGCTTTTAGAGCTATTTGATTGGAACAAATATTTTAAATACAAAGAAATCTACCCCGGATGCAAAATTAATCATTTTAGAGTGTAAGTATTGGAACAGCATGTCAATGATAACGAGGGTTAAACCATATTTTTTAAATCTACATAGCTTTTTAAAAACTTTTCGAAAATACCGATATATAGGGGATGATGAATTTATTAAAATTAAATTAAAGCATTTAAGTGACTTGCGATTTTTGTCAACTTTATAGATTTGCCGAGGAAACTCAACTTCCGTATAGTTCAATCCTCTTTTTCGATGATGAAATGCGAAATATTCGCGATATGGAAGGAGTTGGAGTTAAATGCATACTGGTCCAAAATGGTGTTAATATGCAACTTATAAAAGATTCAATAAAACAGTTTGAAGAAAATAAACTTTAGTTTCTAAATAAAAATGTACAAATTAACTAACTAACAATGTTGAATAAAATGTACGAAAATTATTAAATATTCAAAAGTTATATTCATTTTTATATTCTTATTTGCTCTAATTTGCATCCTAACTTCTCTACATATTTTACCCATCCATATTTATATTTACATATTCCTTTCAATTCTTTCCTGTCAAGATTCCAAAACAAAGTTTCGGGAATGAATGTTTTCTTTTTAGCTGAATGTGCTGTACCGCTGTACGTACGTATCTGAATCTGTAGTGCAGAGATGCTGAAGGCTGCCTGAATATTAGTAAGAAGGTGAGAGAATAGGTACGAAAATGTGGAACACGTGCTGCTTGGAATTTCGAGCTTGTTAAATTTAAGAGGATTGCTTTCGTTTTTGCACAGAAGTTGTAATTTCGTAATTATACTATAGTTGATTAAAAGTATAGTTCATCAAAAATTGGAGTTGATTTTTACGCATCATATTAAAGGTATTTATATACATACATACTTAGTATTGTGAACGATTTGCAATAATATTCTGTAACTGTTATTTTATGCAATTTACAAGTTAACCAAGTTTGTCATATTTACTATTCTTTATCTCACAGAGCTTTGGAAATTAACATGCCACAAGGAAAAACGAAAGTTAAGGCAAAGATGCCTTCCGGAGTTAAGGCCAAAATCATCAAAAAGAAAAATATCCAAAAGAAAAGTAAGTCTCAAAATACGTATAAAGTGCTTAATATTATTTTATTTAAACTTTTAACTAATAGAAATAATGAAAGTCTGAAGTAGGAACTTCTACTTGCCTGGGCTATTGACAGTGACAGTGAGTGACTGAGTAAACACATTTTGGATTTTATTTAGTACTACGTAACGTATCACAGCACACTAACAATTCGTCTATGACAAACTACAGACGTAAAAAGTAGGCATATTAACTTTCTCTCGCATATACTGGCTGCCGTTTTCAGTTAACTTTCTTTTTATACCTTTACTTTTGGTGGGACAACTTCAGGTTACATTCTACTAAACGATTCAGAAATATTTTGGAGTCTAGTAAAATAATTTGGAATATTATTAAATTAGGACTTCATTGGCATTTTTATTAACTTATAATTAGCGTGCTCTATTTAGTAAAGAAGTGAACGTAGGAGAAAGTACAGTACAGAATGCATTTAGAGAATAGGGGAGGGTAGTTTATACGGGGAAGGTACTGTGTTAGTAAATAAAGTAAAATAGAAGGGCAACCAAAAATGTCTTGCAGCGAAGGGAACTTTTTTCTAAACTAGAAAAATTAATAATTACCTAACAGGAAATAAAATATCAGTCAATATAAATTATGTTACGCGATACGTGCTCAGAAATATACAATTTCAGATTTTAATTTCTTTTCCGTTTTGTTTAGATCGACCAGCTCAACCTAGGAAAACGTCAACCTCATTAAGGGAAGCTATAACTAGAACAATCAATGACAACATTGAAAGCGACGCCAAGGAAAGAGCCACTCTCGATGGAAAAACATTCAGGGTTTTGGTTGCCGATCCAGCTGCGGTTGCGGAGGCTTCGGGAAGGAAGGGTCCCAGTTCATCTGGCAAGCAGTCTTCCTCTACAATGAAAACTAAAAAATAGTATACCTACATATTTAAATGATCTGTATATTATGCTATATCTGTCAAGTTGGAACAATTTTGTAGTATTATGCAACTCTCTTTAATAACTGAAGAATTAAATGAGTTAAGTGTATACTTTTTATTATATAATCTAAGGTTTATGTGCAATTTATTTTTCAAATCTAAAACAAGAAATGTAAAGATAAGAGACAGATGCAGCATTTCGAGAAAATGGAAACCAATTTCCAGCTAAACAAGATAGCATGTAGCAAGATAGCATGCATTATATATGTTAATTACTCTAATTACCTACTATTAGTAACTAAACAGTGTTAAGCAGTACGCTAGGTAAGTAATCCGATAATACATATGCACACAACAAAAAAGCCCCTATAGTATGCTCCTTTATAATAAATATTCTTTACTAAATATATAATAGTTGCTGTAAATCCTGGAATACATCAATATAAATCTACATAGCATATGGACATATACTACGTTCTAAAACTTCTAATTCCAGTTTATCCTCCAATATTGCGGTTTTAGCTTGCTTTTGCTTTGTTAAATTGGCTTTAGTGTAATTAGTAGGTAAAATAATCTTTATGTTAATTACTTATGCCTATAAGTACATTGTTAATTATGTTTCTTATAAAATAACGAATATTTGTGACGCAAAGCAATTATATGCCTATTCTTCTTACGTAGGGTACTATTTAGTATAAGTATAATTGAATAAGATGAGCATCAATTGGAAATCAGTGTATATTTCTAAACTATATGTACATTATTCCAAGATGATCATAATTGTACATCTATTAAGTACATCGTACAATAATATCACATAATATGTATTTATGTGGACATTTTCTGTGGTTTTTGGTAGATGAGTGGGCGTTATAGCATTCGTTATTATGGATATCGTGTTGCTCTCTTAAGCTCTGTGTTGCTGACGTAGGAAAAGTGTACCCGTACATGCTGCATTGTCCCTGTATCTGAATAGTACACTCTACTGCTGTACTGCGACGTATGCGCGTCCACAGAGAATCATTGAATATCAGTAGGTATTGGAGGTGACCTCTGATGACCCAATGAAGGCTCTTGAGAGTATATAGGGTACAGGGTAGCGTACTATACTACTGTTTATACTGTGTTGCATTTACGTAGGTACTTAATATATCAAGGAGCTCCTTTTTCAAACCCTCAATAATACAGACAGCTCTCTTGGTATTATTTACACTTACTAGTTTTACATAGATTTCTTTGTAGCTTAGTCTAACATTAAGGCATGTAGTATTCGTTGACAATTGATACTTGTAGAGGTGGTACTTAAAAACATAATTTTCTGATATAAAAGTACAAATACAAACAACCTTCTGTAAGGTACGGCGATAGTGTTAGTACCTCTCCACTTGCATACTACACACCTCAACTCCTAATTTAATACCTCAGTAGTGTCTACCCCATAACTCTGCATTGAATGTACATCTAATACAAATCACCGTTTTTATATCAGAGAAATATTTACATTAATACATACATGTTATGTTGCTAACTACTTTTACCATCTAAACATTATGTGGCAATGGTACATAAATATAAGGACATTAGTTGATGCTTTATTGAATGCACTAATCAATATATTGAAATATACTTCATTTTTTAAAATTATTAATGATAACTTAAATGATCAGTCTTTAATTACTTTTTGCCGTATTGCTGTAGGTACAAATGCCAATGGAATGATATTTTTGTAGATACACATTTATAGTTAACTTATTCATTTTAGCATTCGTATGGCTAAAATTATTTTATTTATTCACACTTATGTTTGTAAAGCGTATACAGTATAATCGAGTCGTGCTGTATCAATTTCCCTATTTCTTATTTGTACTGTATGTATTCTCTACATCTATCTACATAAATTACTAATTGAGATACCCAACTAACTGATGCATCAGTTAATTCCATGTAAATTGAGTAAGTTTAGATTTCAGATTGCAAACAGTTTGTGACACATTTCTACCATTTCTTCCACAATTCTTCCACATTCATTCTTAAGCTTTTGCTATCTTACTTAAAGTATCTGTAGTGTACTATAGTGTATGTATAAGATTATTTTAAGCACATCTAACAAAGAAACTTCTCGCTAAAGCTATAGCTACTATAGCACAGCATGTCAATATTTTCGAAGGCCTGTTTGTGGGTAGGGGACCAGATTTTGATGTAAAGGTACGAGGAGCACGTAAGTAAATATAGTTCATAGCTCCTCCTTAGCTAACCAAGGTAGAGACACTTTTACGCAATGCCTCACAACTAACTCTGCCTTCTAAACATCGTTACACAGGAAGGTTTGCTAACTTGTATGTGAAGTTGAGTATAGCTTTGAGCATTTGGCCACAGATGTAAATTCTCAGAGGGACGGACTACAGCCATAAAATAATCGATGCAGCTGGTTCTTGTTGTTATGTGACCCCCTAAGCTTGGCTTCTCTCCTCTTGGCTAAAAACTAGCTTCGCATTCAACTTCAGTGTGTAGTGTTCCGTTATGGAGTAAGGAGTTTAGAGTGTGACTACGCGAAAGTTCCCATTTCCAGTGATCTGGTTAAATACCAACCTTATAACATCTAATTCCATCCGTGGTTTGGTTATCCATCTAAGACCAGAATTCCTTGGTAAGTACCAACAAATTTCAGCAGTAAATTTCTAAAGATATTCATAATTTTAAACTTTAAATAAACGCTAGAAAGAAAAGTTCCGTATGTACTCGTACAGGGATTGTATTTCTATGTGCAGCGCTTTACAATACACTGTACAGCATAGGGCTCACGATTACGTTAGTATGTATACACTTTCTAAATAACAAGGCGTCATCCATTTTACGCAGCTAACGTACGTAGCAACCAAACTTATACAGTAAGTATGTGTACAGGGTAAGATGGATCCTTAGCTCTTTCTCCAATATCGAAATTAACTGGACAAGTTATTATTTTATAGGAACCTGGCTAAAAATTAAGTATTTCTATGTACTGTACATTGTAGTATATAAAATCGTCTTTAACTATAATATGTAGTTTTAGCAATATTTATGCAAAGTTTTCAGGATTTACTATAAAAGAAGCTTTGGTGTCTGCGTTAGCACATAAACAAAGGACTTTAAGTGAAGTACAGATAGGGACTTGGCACATAGCAACAAAGAATCTACTGACTGAAGGGGTTACTTAAGTGTATAGGATATGTAGTATTTCACATACATTATTTATTACTTACAATTGAGGAACAGATTAATTTGGTATTATACTTGTAAACAAAACAATTAAAGTAAGCTTACTACGTTGTTGCGTATGTTACATCGTTACATCTTTGGCTTCATCTTATACGGTTATTTATAGATATTGGCATCTACTACTAGTATAGAAAATGCATCCTAGATTTTAGAGATACTGGACAATACTGCTTCATCCTACAAAATAATTCATTGCTATCTTTTGCAAGTTTATTTGTTATACGACCATTTTCTTAATTTAAGTTCTTATTTTAATTAAACGTTAAGTAGTGATAATTTGATAATAGGTGATGGTTTCCAACCTTATTCGTTTGTAACTCTTGCAAAGCAGTGCAATCAAATATTTGTAAATAGGAAATTGATACTAATAATTTTATCGTGTGATAAAGGCTGCACAATGCTCAATATTTGCTTAGGTATCGCCTAATGATGTAGTAAAAAGTAAAGGATACGAGCTTAGTGTTTTAGTATACATACATTTCGTATCTAAATAACTTTTATTAATCGAATATCTAGTTAAAACTGGTTAGAATCAGAATTATTGTTGGATAAATTGCAACATTACATTCTGTAGGTACGTACTACATTTTGATTCTAAACAAACAAAACTGTTTCTATCTTTTTATGAAATTAATCAACTAACTAAAAAGTAAGCTATACTAGATAGGCAATTATGTTATAAGCTGTAGGCAATACACACAAACTATCTGCTTTAGTTAAAAATTCAATCTTTTCGTATAAAGTATCTTTTATATCTAAATATATGTACATAAATAATGTTTAGCTACATACATAGTAGTTGTTTAGCTATTTCTACCTTTACTAGGTTTGCTTCTAGATACATACATACATACTATGTAAATAAGTGGTAGATTGTATTTGATAACATGTTGTATATAAGGTAGAATCACTAATAGCCGCAAAAATGTACCCTTTTATTGAACCCTGTATATGTACATCGAGTATTAGTACTGCTGTAACTAAAAGAAGGTATTATTATTCTAGCTAGCTGAACTAAGGTATTATTTCGTTCTGTAGTCGTTGCTAGCGTTCTGTTTGTCCTTAGATCCGTGCATAGGACGTTGGTGGTGGTGATGCATGATTTTCAGGGTTTGGATATTGCACAGAAATCATAGTTATTACAGTTTGTCTTAGCATTGTATCCAAAACACTCCTAAGAACCTAAATTCACTGCAACTGTGTTTGTAAATTCAATTTTTGTATACAAAGATCATCTTTGAGTTTTTATGCGCACAATTTCTCCAGTTTTTGTGATTCTGGAGTTGTTCTTCTCTTTATTTTGCTACTACTGACATATCCTACTTTTTTCTTGAAATGATGTACCCTGACAACAACATTTAGCACATATACAGATACAGCGCACTAATGCAATTCAACTATGTAGATATTATTAACCTATGAGTGTGTAGGTATGTATGTATGCGTACTAGTAAGTACTACTACATACACGTAGGCTTAAATCCTTTGTAACACATATAATTAGGTACATACTATACGAATACATATAAATAGTTATACTTAATAGTAAAGTATGTTATCTGTACACATACGCAAATACGTAATCCTTGTAAAATATTCTACGTGTTGTAAGTATGCGTATTTAGGTATCCTGTTTCTAGCTTTTAGCTCTATTTCATATTCATAAAATTGCATTGTATTGTACATATTAATGATTATCTCCTTTTGGCATCATTATTAGCCTATTGTTTCATTACATATAGGCTATGTACATCCTTTTGTCTAAAAATTACATACGGGGTTACATTTCTGTAAATGCAATACAATAAAACGCACCAATCAATGCACTTTTGGTAATAAAAACGCAATTTGTGCGTTGGGGAGGATTTCCTATGATGATTCAAGCTGGAATTATATTTTTACACCATTGTATTATGATTCAGAGGTTATTAATGGGTCGAGATCATTCTATTTTACTAAAATTACGCAGCCTTGGTTATTATTGAGCCAAAGTGATTTTCCATCAGACACTATTCCAAAATTCCGTTAAATAGCTAGAATTTCTAAATATAATTTACTTATACATAAGTACTATCCATAATCTTTGTGCTTGAATTGCACTTAACAGATTTCAAAGTGACCGTTAGTGATTATATTTTATTGCATCCCATATCTCATAAATGTAAACGTTAGCCCTTACAAAAGTGTCTGGTCTACTGATAAGCTTTATAAGTCCCTTTCTTTGTGTACCATTCCATTTATTTATGTAGTACCTAAAGATATCTCTATAATTTAAGTACCCATGTAACCTTATCAGTTTAAGCAATGCCTTTTATCTCAAATTATTGTATTGCAACGAACAACAGTCGTCTCTACTGAAAATGCTAAAGGGGTTGAAATATCTGTGCTGTAGTGCACACATTAGATGAAAAGGCGTACAGAGGACTTTTAAACATTTATTATATTATTGTCAGTTGGTTTGCTAGAGTAGAATACAAGTACCTATATACTGTATGTATGTATATCTATAGGTATTATATGAACTGTGCACGTAAACTATTTTCTATTACCTTTGTTCTCCTTCTGGGTTTCCTGTGCTATGCATTGCATTAACAATTTACATTAAAGTGAAGGATATTCGTTTGGTTACCTTTATAGTACACTACTATATGTATATAACTTTGTATTTTCAATACTTATATTTATATATATAAATAGTGAAGTACTTAGAGATACATTCAATAGTATATACATAGATATATGTAACTCCGTATAGCAAAGAGAAGTTGCGCTTTAAACGAACGAAATCCCCCTACCCTTTTATTTCTTTGTAGCTTGGTAGTTTTTCGTTTTATTATGAGGTATATTACATTTACTTACAGAACTTGAGTCTAGTCTAGCCTAGGTAGTACATAAAGTTTTTGTTTCGAACTGTTGCGTACAAAACACATGAAAAGGTAGATAGAATGTCTACTGCTTACAATTAGGTATATGGAATAGAGAGCTAAGCTGGCTGGTTCGATTGTGTTTTGTTGTTTGTGAAGGAGCTCGAGCTCTGTGCATGCATCGCATGGCATGCTAACTTGACTTCGTTTTCTGAGTAGAACAAGCTTTCAAGCAAAAAAATCAATGTGAAGCAGAGGACAGAGGTATATAGCATATAACAATGAGTATACAAACACGCTAATATATTATATAGGTAACAGAATAAAGCAAACCCTATTATTTCTATATAGGTATATACTATTTAAGTACTATTACAATATAAGTACTCAATTCGTCGACACGTACAGTACACATAGTAGGTAAAGTAAATGTAAGTAGAAAGAAATTGTTAAAAGAGTTATAAGCAGTAAAGGAATATAAGTATTTTATGTACTAAGCAATCGTGCAAAGGTTTTGGGACAAAGAGAGGTGAATGATAACCGTAGGCCATATGAAGGGTTAATGTAAGCTTACTAACTTATGTAGGTACATCTACGTAGAATAGAGCTTTCAACTTACAATTGTTATCTGTTATTTATTCTTAGATTTGTGTTCATAATACTTAAGGGCTAACTTTAAGGAAAGGACCGTTTTTACAGCAGGTGGGACAAACAAAAATATTTACTTATGTAAAATCACATATGTTTAAAGCAAAGTAAATCTATTTTCTTAACATGCGTTCCTTTAAGTATTCTTTAGTCAGCTTCTCAAATTACTAATATTATAAAGCTTGTAGATGCCAGTCCAGTGGGGTTAAACCTCAAACGCTTAAAAAATGAATAACTTCTTTGTCGTAACCTTTCAAGAGAGATTTTAATTATTTTTACATTAAATACTTAAGGTGAATTTGCTTTGGGAGCGTATTGTATTTCTGTTAAGTGACATAGGTAAGGTACATACAAATAATAAGGGCCTAAACGTTAATATTCGTAGAAATACAAGCTACATACGTACAAAGGCAAATAAATGACTTCGATATCGTCTGTACAACTTAAATAGATGCCATATTTATTAGATTTAAGCTTGAATGTAGTTTACTGAAACGTTGAAGGCGTCTTAGGTCAAATTAAGTATACCATGTTACCAAATATGTCCTTTAAAGTTTAGCCTGGTGTGAACAAAATTTATGATGTTCCAATTCTAACGGCCAAACGAACCTCAGGAAGACAATAATATTATTTGTCTGCTGTCCTGTTTCTGTTGCTATTGCGTTTGCTGCTACATATTTATGAAAGCTAGAAAAGGGAATATGTATGAAAGGAGCTCAAGAGTGTATATTCTGGAGAGTATTAGTATTACTCGAAAGATTTAAACCCAAGGGCGTATGTA
>JAQFYC010001487.1:0-33734 GCA_034694165.1 Tomocerus mixtus | reverse complement strand
AGGATATTTGTCGTAATTATGCAGCAATACACTCACTCGGGCGGGCTGTATACAGTGGCTTGGCAGTTTTATAAATGGATGTCTCAACACACTAAATGTATTGTGGTATCCGCCCTGATTGCTATTATAGAATTAATAGCTAACACGAATGTACATGGGAGGTTAGAGATAGCTAGAGAGCAGATTAGACAAGCAAAAGTGAGTCAGGCCAGGCCAGGCCAGGCCAGGCAAGAAAACTTATTACAGAGCGGATAAAAAATGAAACTGCATGTCGATTTGTACAGATTATATTGATCAAGCCAAAATGGAAATGAAAGTATACCTATTATAATATATTCAAGGTGTACTAACGTAAGCGATGCAATTAAATGTAAAGACAAACTACGTCCTTACAGCATACAGCTATCTGTTTCGAGTTTTATTTAGTAGGTATTGCAATTTTGTATATATTGATTGTTCATTCCTCAAATGGCAATTCTAATCTGCTGCGGAAGGAAGGGAGAAATTAATGTTTTCGACACGAACACAATAAACAGAATCAAACAGGAAACTTACTTATATAGTGCATTTCATTAGATCATATCATATCACAATAACAAACCATTTAATTTCATTTAAATTAGCAAGATATATACACATAGTACTTATGCACATATAATTGTAGTATCTACATACTACTTAGCTACTTATGTGTACCGCAGGCAGGCAAAGCAAACTCCATATAAATTATAGTTGTTACATTATGTAGTACTCTGTGGTTAAATGCTAAGCTGAACTGTTATGCACTGTGGAAATTGCAGAATCTTTACATTTCCACTGTTACATTTATTATATTTATATGTATGA
Source organism: Tomocerus mixtus (assembly GCA_034694165.1). Classification (NCBI taxonomy): domain Eukaryota; kingdom Metazoa; phylum Arthropoda; class Collembola; order Entomobryomorpha; family Tomoceridae; genus Tomocerus; species Tomocerus mixtus. The sequence continues at coordinate 32,888 of JAQFYC010001487.1, read as the reverse complement.
CAGACAGGGACATTAATTAATCACTCTGTGTTTTTATAAAATTACTTGGGAGTAACGATTGAAGCAAATTATGATGGTATTGATTAATATGTAATCAAAATCATACGCAAGTACAACGTACGTAATTTATCATAATATATTCAGAAACAAGAGAAAATAGTCATGTAACCTATCTACATGCATAATCAGAAGAATCTGGTCTTTAAAGAAGTTTTTTAAAAAATGTACGATGTACCTACTCCTTTGTTTGAATATTACCTATTATTCTGTCTTACTAGGGTACTAAACATAAGGATTTTAAAAAAAAGTATAGTAAATACATTTATCATGATCTTATAAGGAATTACAAGAAAATCCCGCATGAATCTCATTTTGGGCATTGTATGTATAATGTCGCAACAATTGCATACAATAAAATATGCTATCAAAGCTTTGCTAACGTATTGTACAGGGTCTACAAATATATTCAAGTTTTTTTGCGATACGAAAGATTTGCGAATTTTCAATCTTCAGTGACGTTTTCAATATTGATATTTTATACCTTACTCAATGAATTTTCTTTAACAAATGCAGAAACTGGGCGAATATATGATGTTCAGTTTATTGCTGCAATCGCAATTTCGCAATGAATACTTACTTATGATATTTCCTGTTCGTGAGTTATAGAAGGAGTATATTTATTGGCTACCCAGTACACTACACCATGAATACATAATCGAACTGAGTTAAATTCTGGGATGGAAATCAGGAACAATGGATACATACATACATTGAACTGATACTAATCGTCAAATGAATCAAATGAGATGAGAAAAATTGGCAAAGAAAAGACGCAGTAACAGACATAAAAGTGAATAGTTAGAGCAAAAGGAGCAACAACCACAGCCACCCTACCTAGAAACCTGCCTGCCTGCCGCTTGTCCTCCTATTGTTTCCTTTCTCAAGGCTCTTTCATTGGACTACAAGGCATATATATTTTATAAGCCATTAATGCATAGAAACACGATGAATTAACATGAAATATAACATTCCATGCTTAATGCAAATGTAGCGTTAGCATGCACGCAAAATACAATCCATAAGAATGTGAAACTACATAAATATAGAGCTTTTCTGTGCTAATTTCTCTATCTTCGTACTCTTTGACCCTATTTATGCCATTTCATCTGCTCTAATTTAGTTTTGTGCTTAAGCTAGAGTACAAGATCGGCATGGTATGTATTTTAATTAGTTCCTTTTTGTAGTACAATTCCTTATTATAATATAATACGCATTCATCCTTCCCTATCAGTAATATTACGTGTATGGCGAATTTAGCTAAATCTCCTAATGGAGAACTCCACTATTTGCGTAGCAATTGTTTACCTTTCATAAGCTGGCCGACGTTGTTTAACACTCTTCAAAAATATTAGAATGAGTCTTTATTACAAATACATTAAATCTTGTACTGTACCTAAGCGCTTATTTTGACAGAGTACTCGTAAACGCATACACAATACCATACATACATACGTATCTACTATCATTAGCAGGTAGCTATTATCAATTAATGCCCTATTTAACTATAAGGCCGGCAGTGACAAGTGACGAACGACCAATAAATTGTTATAGATAACGAGTCCAAATCATGTACAATGTACAGAACCCCTTGTTGTTTTGTTTATCATTCAAAATTTAATCTCCAACCCTAATAAGTATCACTGTCCCACAAGAAATACATTGTAATAATTTGAACTGACAGTATGTTTAATGGAAGTTAATTGCTATTGTTACCTTTCCCTGGCAAAAAAACTAGACATGTGTGCTGTAGTTCAGGTATATATTGATTCTTGATAGGTAGTGGCATGGCATTCCGTGTTGGATTCCAGTGTTAGATTCCATTTAATCAAACGTGATAAATGATTGCAGTTGTATGTAGCAGTAAATTTTTTATAGTCAATAGTGAACATTTATCAATTTTAATGTACTAAAGGTTTAGTTCACTTATTTAGTTGTTTTGCTACTGTATATACACTTTTACTATCCTATGCAACATATATAAGTAAATATCAAATACAGTGCAACTCAGGTAGAGAATCCTAAGTGAGCAGAACCACTCTTTGCTTTTCTTTTTTGTTCTGTGCAAATAAACACATCTCTGGTTTGTATTTACCAGCAAAGAAAAAATAATATTCACATCTATACGTGATATATCTCTATTGCACTCAAATTCATTTACCACATCTTACATCTGAGTCTATGGAGTTGATATTGAGTATTGGTATATACAGATGCTTAATGTATCTGTAGTCCTTTTTTGTGATCTACTGCTACTAGCACTAAGCAGATGTACTTAACGTAAGTATAAGCAGATTATACATAAGTGATGAAGTTGATGAAGGTATGTATTTATGTACCTGTGTGCTAGATTTCTTGTTGCATTAGCCAGAGTTTACATTACATTAGCCAGTCGATTGCACAGAGTTTAATATTGAGTAGCCAAGTCAAGTGAGATCAGAGGGAAGCCAAAGCCAAAGGAAACCAGCCGGCAGAATTATTCCTACTGCCAAGCCAATACATGCATATTTAATGTAGTTCCTATATGCTACTGTACTTACAGAAGTTTAGTTCATGTTCATCCACATCCACCCAACTGTAGTGTACATTACGTTACATACAGAATACAGTACAAATACATATCGCAGATACTATAAAGATAGATACTGGATTGGATGATGATGCATGTAGGTATGTTGTGGTGTAGTGTGGTGTAACATTGGTATTTACCTATGGGTGATATCCGTAGAACATAGATATATGTTATGTTATGTTATGTTATGTAGCTGATAAGCGAAATGAAGCGAAGCAAAGGAAAACCTTAGGAGCAATCAGTACGCATTAGAACTTCCATTGATAACGAGCGAAATAGAAAAGTTTGTGCTCTGGCTCCATTACATACGAGTACTACATAGCACATACTAATCAGTGCAGTAATTGTAATAGTAATCATTTCTGTTCTTGACTTGACTTGACTTGGCTTGGCCTGGAATGGACTTGGCCTGACATAAATATATTTACAAGCAAGTACCTACTACCTATACATAAACGTAATGTAAACTAAAGTTGGAAGCCTTGTTAACTTGGATTTTGATTGGAAGTAATGAACAGAACAGAACAGGACACCAGAATTTTCGTCCTTAGTTATCATTCCTTCAATGTTGCAGATATTATTATTAGCTAGTTAGTGTTGTTTTATTTATCCCGTTCCTTCCTTCAGAATATTCAGTGCAGTTCACTATTGCTATCACATATCACATATTGAACTTATTTGCATCTGCATTAAGATTACATGCATAAACTACACATGTTTTCCTAAACTCAGTTTCTAAAGTACATGTTAGTTAGTGTACTGTAGTAATGTAAGCGTAAGTTGTTTGTGAGTATGTGTAATAATAGTATAAATCATGCTCTGCAGTTCACATCCCATCACCTCAACAGTTAGCAAGTTACTCCTGCATACTACAACTACCTAGCAGGCCAAGCGCCTACTCTTACTTTACTACATAAACTACTCTACATTCATTGAGTGCACTAATTCTATTAATAATATTAATAGTTTAATTTTCAAGGCTTTCTTTTCACAACTGTGACACACACAGTGTTGAGAAACAAAATGAATTCCTGTCGAATTCATGGTTGCTGCACACGTTATTTTATTCTTATGAATTCTTGTACGAGGTTACGTTTTACAATTTTATTTTTAGGGAGGTGTACCGTGTAAGTGTAAAGTGATTGCAGTGCGAGTCAGTTTCGTCTTCCTTTTACAATACAGATAGGCTCACTTTTTACATAATACATACACAATACACACATGTATCACTATCATCTGATTTTATATTACATACATACTACACATAATCGAGCGACCTGTGTTTTCAATACGTGATTCCTTCTGTTCTTACACATATTATTTGACATGGGGAATACTTGTCTCAAACTTATTCGTTCTTGCTTGCAGGGATTAACGTGCAGAAAAAACTCAGCCGATGGGATCACCATAACTATTCCAGGTAAGAAATATGCTCTACTTAAAAATATTTATTTTTACTGAAGTAAGCTTCACTTAGAATTTAGTACTGTAATGTCTACATTCTTCATAGATAATATATTTCAAATATTGATTGATTGATTGAGTAGCAATTGTTAAAGCTGTCTCAAAGTCTCAACTCAGACGAATGGAATTCCTACGTGTAATACATACTTTTTAAAAGTATTCTCAATTTCTATATCCTCATAACATAATGCAAAACTATATCTCTATACATATTTAAATACAACACTTTGTCTCATAAATAAGTTCCTAATTTTCGTTCACGCGACGGACTGATGTGCTTTAGTCTTCAGTATTTTGGGCGGTTCACTATTCATTGAAAATATGGATTATCAGTTTATTATTTAAGACCTTTCGTGCCTTTTATGTGCGTGTCTGAATTCGGAATATACAACATGGAATCATCATGTCATGTCACCATGCTTATTAATGCAAGCAAACTTGCTATGCAGTGTGCACTATGTACGTAAGTACTTACATTCATTTAAGCACACCATTTTTCTTTTAGAAGTAATGTACAAGCTCATATTGTAGTTTTATACATCCTCATGTTGTGTTAGGTAGCTCGGAAAAAGTTACATTAAAGTGAAACCCATAACTTTAATTACAGTTCGTAGTGACTACATACTAGATAAATGAGCTAGTTATGTTATGCAATGTCTGTATTATAAAAAAGTTAGAGTAGTAATAAATAAGTACAAGTAGTTTCTGTTCTGATAGCATAGTAGGTATGGAGCAGCGAGTTTTATACTAAAAATCTGCACCAGACTTGCCCTTTACCATAGTTATCATGTTCGGGTAGGTCTTAAGAAATGTTTTTATTGGGAAATAAAATTTAAATATGATCTCTGAAAGTGAAGCTATTGCAATATACTTATAGTGTATGGAGAATTGAAATATTACATCAAAGGTTACTCTAGGCAAAAACTGATATTCATATAATACACATAAATACAAGGCCAAAGTAGGTAGTAGGTACATACCATAACTTATCTTTGGCTATTTCTAAATAGGTTTTAGCCTATGGAACCGGTTCTTATTAATTTAGCAATTTATATTATATTTGCATAGTAGACCAAGGGGTTTAAACCGTTTTTTACTATTTTTTAACACTTTTCACTGCCACAAAATGCTAATTATGAGAAAAGGAGGCAGACAGTCGGGCAGCAATGAATTTAATGCACCTGCTGTCATTCGAAGTAATTACTCTTATACCATACCACTCAATTTAAGTATGTAGCATTTTCAAACATCTTTTGCAATTTTTCCATCATTATGCTGTGCAATATTACTCTTGAGAATTACACTTTAAACAAATTATAATAAGGAAAACATTCTTCATTTATCAGCAAAAAGCTATTTCTCATCTTACTTTTTGGTGTGAATGTGTCTAGTTCTAGGTATTTACATTTTACTCCATTTCTTCAAAAGTTCTGCTTTCCAATTCACATGCTGTGCATTTTAGAGTTTTTGGAATGCACAAAATATACATACGGGAATGTGATAAGAGTAGTATGTATGTAGCTTGGTATGTTGGAGATTGAAGTTCAAGGACATGATATAGACATTCAAATCTTCCTAAAGTGTATGCATAGAGTTTGATTTCTTTTGAGATATGCAGATTAGGCAAGGACATTGGCGATGAAGAATTTACTCACAATAAGCTTGCCATAGATATTTATTATAATTCTATACCATTGAGTATATGTAAATGCACCATGTATCTGTTTGAAGCACCGCATTTTCATGTTGTTTACATTCTATTCTACAGATACCCATGTGCACATGTATTTTTGTTATTTTTACACATTTCCGATTTGTCCTATGATTTCTGTTTAGCAATTCTACATACATAAAAACTATATGTGAGCATTCATTAGCAGTATGTTAAGTAAGTAACTTACTTAACTTAGATACATATACTTACCTACTTTTCATTTATAGATAAATGTTCTAGGAATTGTCTGAATTTGTATCGCACCTAATTTAAGCACCAATTTAGGAATTCTAATTATGAATTGAATAAAATATTCTAATATTCACAGGTAAAGCTTATACATAGGTTTGTGGAATCTGTTTTACACTATTTTTTCATGATCGTATTAAAAATAGAAAAAATGACTCCAAAATAGACAGACCTAAGAGAACCATTAGAAAACCAGATATATTGGACATAGTCTAAATTGACTTTATTTAATAGGAAAGATTGCGTCCAAACCCAAATCTTGAGAATTAGAGATAAGATAGAATTTTATGAAAACTGTATGTAGCTTGCTTGCACAGTGAATAGAATGCAGGCTGGTTGGTGCTCATGTATTATGAATGTGTTACTTATATTGCATTACATCAGATTGTCTAACTCTATCTCTCTGTTAAGATTTGAAGTTGCTTTGCTACAGTATGGACTTATGGACATGGACGGAGTTGTTAGGTGGCTAGAAAGCTTCCTACTTCTCTAATTTAATGGCTTTGGCTTTGCAAAGGAATAAAATGAAATGATGGTCGTTTGTTGACAAAGAGCCATGAGGAGTCTAAGAAACATGGTATACTAGCAAAGCAAGGTAAACAAGGCTCTCTATGTAGTTGTTTTATTATGTGATGTGAATTTTATTGTGTGCAGAGTGTAGAGTATAGGAATGTATTCAAGTAGGCAGTCGATCTTATGGAGGTTTACTAACGTTCTTACTAGGTAAGATGAAAACATTCATCTCTTAGGTACATTGCAATGTAGGAAAATCCTAGCTCTCCTATGCATTATAGATTGCACATAAATATACTATAAAAATATTCCACTGTTCTTTCTAAGGTAAATACTAAATACCTACGTAAGAGTAAGAAAACCAATTTTATATATAAATAGATTATAAGTACGCAGTTTTACAATTAAATGTTGAATATCTGTATATATGTTATTGAGTATCTTACCTAGTAGATTTTATAGAGGTGGAGACTCACCTAAAGGTACTTTATTAATCTACAAGTCTACTTGGTATATAAATGAACAACAGGATAGTAAACAGAGCTTTGGATATGGCTCCCTGATCTGATCTGCTTGCTAAAAGCTATATGTTGAGTACATAGACACCAAATCCCAATAATAGAATGAAGCAGGAGAGCCAAGAGGATTGGGAGAGTCTTGACATTAATAAAAGAGGAAACAGGAAAGCGAAGTCAAATCAAATCACTCACTCGACTTCGACGTTCAGTTTGAGTCAATAAGGTGAGCTAAAGTCATAGGACTTCCATTCCATCCAAATCCAAACTAGCTCAACTAAAGCAAACCAGACCAGAACCAGAACCAGAGCACGATATATAAAGAGAGGCATGAGATGAGAAAACTACACTCATACATAGATAACTACTCTTCTATACATATAACTTCCATTCAAGATGATAAAATGACAAAATTGGATATTCAATGCAGGTCACGGGGAACGGGAATCCAAAATGACAATTTGATTCAATTTAGTCGCAATCTTTGCTTTCATTTTGGATGGGGTAGTATGGCATGGCAAGGCATGGTGGAGAAACTCGACAAACATCCAACTAGAACACAAAATGAAAGACGAACAAGCTTTTTCTTTGTCTAGACTCGTTATCTAATCGAATCCACTTAAAATCCTAAAAATACGTTTAACTGACTCAACTCAAATCAACTCAGCTACGCGTTTGACGGATACACTCCCAAGTCCCAACTCTCGTTTTGCATTGTTCATTTCGGTATTCTCTAAAATAAAAAGTGAGTACGTAGACAATAGAGAGAGAAAGGAACATCATAATATTATGTTTGCTTCGCTCGTTTCGAAATATTTTTTGCTCATTTTTGCATTAGGTTTTGCGAAAAAGGCTAAATTGCAGTTTAAATAGGTAGTTTTAAAACATTATGAAATACAAAAGATAACTTTTCTAGGTTTTTTCCGCAAAGTCTGCTATAATTTTATATCTTGGACTATGGACTGTTAAGATTTTTTATAATGCAATGTATTTATATTGTAATGAAATAAATATCATGCTTCAATTACACAGCAAATGTAGCAAAATCTAAGATTTTTGCTAATGAGTTTTGCTACAGATGTATTTATTAATTACAGTACAGTGCATGAAGATGAAAGTATCACTCGCAATCAGTCGTGTTCATTACTTCCTAAAGTAATGAATCTTTTCTGCTTATTTAAGTTGAAGTATCTTCCTATCTAGCAGGCAGGCTTTTTTGTTTTGCAGTATGTTTTAGTTTATCAGTGAATCGTGACTACGACTGGTTTCTGCCTTTCATAAAAATGAGCGTAGAGAAAATTGGTAAGGAATGTTTTCAATCATGTAGGAAAAAGCCGAAAGACATCCAAAAGAAAGAGAATATGGGACAGAAGAAAACTGTCTAATACATTACAGCATAATTCTACGTAGGTATAGTTACATACAAAAACAGTCTGAAGACTAGACTAGTGGAACACAAGATAGATAAACTAAATACAGTAGAAAGTATAGAAAGATTCTTTATAAGTAGTAATAGTATTCGGTATGAGTAGTGTATTTGTAGTGGCTGGCTAAAAGTAAAAGAGCGTATTAAAAGGGAGACAGTCAGAAGAGTAGTAAGTAATGTAGTTTAGTAAGAACGTAGTAGGATGAACTGGTTGAGTATGATGACTGCTGTCTCGTATCATCGTATAGTACCTAGTATTTTAGTGCTCGATCGGCAAAACTATGAAGGAGACACGTTTTGCGGATAATTTCTTCTTCTTGTCAATTTATTTTCATAGTTGGTTGGTTGCCCATGGGGCTTCTTCAACTTTCTGCGTAGAAAAGGAAGCTGGAGCTAGTCGAGTAGTCGAGTCCATCGGCAGAGAGCAAAGCAGACAAACAGAAGGAACACACACAACATAACACAAGTCCGAGACTGTGATGTGGATGTGAGTGAAGTTGAGTTGAGCTGAGGGAAAGTAAGTCCCGTGCAATTGCAATCCTAAAACCCAAACAAGGGAAGCTAAGGGAAAGTAAGGAAAGGAAGCGAAGCCAAGTCCTTCTAGTTTAGTTCAGTCAAGTCTGCTCTGCTGGTCTCTCTAATGGGCACATTTATCCCTGTACAAAGAACGACCATGTCAGCTTTCAAGATCTTGTCCATCTGTTCACTAGAACTCAGATAGACAATGCCAGGTAACAAGAAGAGAGACTCTAGACAATATTTAGTCTTCCTTAGACTCTCTTATATAATGTATATAAAGTATGTCATGTAGGTTGTAGGTTGTATGTTGTAGGTTGTAGGTCCTGCAAATAGTTTGCCATGTCCTGCTCGCTTATGTCTGTCCCCCAGCATTACTTCCATAGAGAGAACAGACTTAACACTACTAAAGACGTACAAATACATAAGAGCACGAGTCGACTCGACTGGAACAATTCTAATCTTCTCTGAGTACACATCACATACATAGAGCACTGTAGTACATTAGAGCAATAAGACTACAGAACATGGAACTCTAAAACTGAAGAGAAATATTTGACAGGCAAAAACATAACATATGACAAAACAAGACACACGCTTGTGCTTGTGGCATGGAAGATTTCTCCCGTAATTCCCATATTTAATATGACAGCTTTCTTTAGTAGCTCCTTTGAGGCATGTAGCTAGTTTCCATCCTTTACTTTACTTAAAACTACTTCTACAAACTTCTGTTCTATTTACTTCATAAAATGATGCTACATATCTGTATATGCATATACCTATATATGTAGTAGGCAAAATGTCCTCAGATGAAAGGAATGTTTGTGCACGGTACAGTACCTATCTAACATAAGGTAGGTATATAGTACATACGCTCAGACTACTTCTGAACTATCAACTTAGTTTAACTCAAGTACCTATTCCTTACATATTACATACAGTATCTAATATACGTACTTACCATGTTTAGTGTCTTAAATAGGTTAGTTTTTAGATATTAAAGTAAATACTACAGCTTCTTTAGGTCAAACTAACATAGGATCAGGCCACAAGCAGACATTTAAGTAGTGGCTAAAATGTACGTTTACGAGTAGATACTTAAAGACATGTCTTTACGATTACGATTGCTTAGGTTAGTGCAATGCAATAAGTATTTGTACATATGTTAGCCGTGTGTGTCATGTCGTTGTAAATAGCTTTATGTACAAAGAAAGGAACTGGAGCACATGAATCAACATTCTTAAGCAGTCTTGGTTTAGGGTCTATTGGTTTGGTGGGTTCTACAGTTTACTACATTGATGTAGTCAAGCTAAACCAAACCTGGCTTGGTCTGGCCAGGCCAGGAACGCGAATTGCATTACTTACTACATAGTACTACATAACATAACGAGCGTATGGTCTCATCAAATCTAACTGTCTATATATACTAACCAACCAACTGCATCCTGCCTTCCCTACTACATTATCAACATGACTTGTTCTTTATATCTGTAAGTACTGCTATGGTACGTACATATACACTAAATATATTACATTACTATTGCTATTGCTACATAAGTATTCAGTAGTACATTATGGGATGCTTAAGATTAGACAGTTACATAGGTACAGTTATGTAGTAGCTACTATTAGTACTATATAATCTCTTAGTGGAATGGTATGTTGCACATAAAATGACTGCACGTTATCTCTTTCACTCTAGGGCGAATTGAACCCAGAAGGTGCTTTATACATAGGTATGTCTTCTGTGCAGTAGTTAGTAGACCAAGCCAGACCAGACCAGACCACAGGAGCAGTAAAGTAACTACAGCAGTATTCGTTAGTGGAAGATCAGAGTCAGTGAGTGGAGTGCTACATAGGATAGCTACCGAAGAACTTTAATGGAATGCCGCCGTCGCCTTCAATTTTCAAGTTGGGAAAATAAGCGTTTAGTTTTAGTAACTGGCTTCCTCCTTGCAAAGCAATGAAATGGACAGGCATTCAAGAAAGCAGATCACTAAAATACAGTGAAGATACACAAACTGAGTTAAATTCATGTACTATGATATGGTTATGTGCCAGCAGAAGTACATTCTAACTAGGAAGTCGGTAGTTGGTAAAACAGTATATATGTTGCAGTTTATATTGAAAGTCCGTTTGCTTTACAATATTAGTTAAACGAAATAAGCAATCGTCATTATATGGTTCAATCCAACTTTGTCTGGTTCAGAACTTACTATTATGGTTTAAGACAAACTAGTACAGTCTTTACCGTACTGGTTGCAATACGCACTAAAACTTTTCATTACTAAGATTTAAAGTGAAATAATGTGTGACCAGTAGTAGTAAACAGTAGTAGTAGTAATCATGATAATTCTGTTTAACTTTTCTTCCATAAAAAATATTGGTAGGGACCTAGAGTTTATGGCACCCTATATTATGATTCCTCAAGAGGTAGTAAACAAGATTATAGTGACCGGACCTTTGCTGGAAACCCAAAACGGCGAACCTAAGGCCCTGCGAAGCGGGCCTAACAGTCTAGTAATTCTGATAATTTTCAGTTATTCATTAACTGCGTTTTACTGCAAAGGCTTACTGAGGTTTAAAAGAAACTGACTTTCAATATGAACGACAACATATATATATCTAGCTAATTGTACATAGTGCATGTCTATAGTACTTTTTTATAAAGGAGACAAGTGCCCCGAGGAAGGAAAAGCATGATTCTCTTTCTGTCTGTTCTGTTTTCTTGGCTTGGTTTGTCTAAGTCTACATTCTACATACATAACATCCTGGGGTATATATTCTCCTATGTACTACATTCTAGGTTTAGGTACTTCCTTAGTTATATGCAGTGATATAATAGCGAACAACTGCGTATTTACTACTGGAGAAGAAGAGTCTAAACGTAGTGACTGAAGCTTAAGAGTCTCTAAAGAAATTCAACTGTTTCCACAAAGTTGGACCCCCAAGAGGGAAAATTCGCTAAGAAAATTAATTACGAATCGTGGTACAGCTTATGGAACTCCCTATATGCTCTTTACTTACGCTAGCTTTCCTTTGCTGTACTGGAACTTCCTCAATCGAGGAGTACTGCACACATAAGGAATTTTCAAGCGGTAACCAAAAGTAGAGCACACGATATTTACATTAGCTTTACGTAATGGTATATGTACTTGCATACAAATACTTTTAAAGGGCTACTTATTCTTCTCAATTTGTATTTCTCCTCATATGCTTCAGTTCTACCTACTACCTACTACCTACCATACGAGGAAAATTAGTAGGTCAAGAGAAAGTTCATATGTACTGAATATCGCGGTGCACAAAACTACATTTTCAGCAATAATTATACACATCCACTGCACTGCTCTAACTAATTTGTATTTATGTAGCAAATGAATCAAGATTTATAAATCTAAAGAGTATAACTAACTAACTAAATATGTAACACTAACAGACAGTTTCAGATTTGTATTCACTACATATAATAGTAATATGAATTGGCTTACTTTAAGTAGAGCATACTTTATACACTAGGGATAGTTTGGACAACTATTAGGCAATATTGCTTGGTTTTTCCCCCTATAGTAGAAAATTGCATCTATATTCGTGTGTAATATTGCGGATGGTACGTTATAGGTACCGATACTGCGTTTGAGTTTATCTCTTGGGTATTTCTGTCGGCATGCATGGCATGGCAGGATGGGTACTTGGCTTTTCTTCCAATAGACTTGAGTTTCGACGTATTGCGCTCTGATTGAAATCCTTTGGTGAAAGAAGTCGAATTACTCTTCTGTTCTTTTTCATCTGTTACTGTTACTATCACTATTTCTCCTGTAGTGATTCCGGTATTCCAATCCAAAATCCAATGTGTGCTTAGTGTGGACACTATAGACACGTACAAATAGTTACTCCAATTTCTTTTACTTATATCCCATAATTCTTATACGAGTGCAATGTGACGTATATGTAGTACTGTATATAGGATCTCTACTATGCATGCTGTGAGTTGCCTTGCCTTCACTTGGTTTGGCTTATCCATGGCGTAATGGAATAGATTGAAGTTTAGCTTTGACTGCTCACTCACTTATATTTGTACATGATGCCGTGCCTTTCTCTACTTTCTCTTTCCCGTCCTACATACTAGTGCAAACGGAGAAATAGACTTTCAATTCAGGCGAAACATTTTTTCTTTATGTTTGTTTCTAGATATTTGGTATGTGAAATGTTGGCTATTGGAAACCTAGAGTCTTACATTACATTCTGTTGAGCAGACTGGAAAAAATTCCTTTCCTGTGTTAGTACATTTCACAACAACAACAACAGTGTAACTTATGTCGTTACAATTTCTCTTTTTCTAGGCTACCCATACAAACAATAGATCAAGAACTACACTTTTAGATGAGCGTTGATCTTGTTATTTCTACGAAAAGAGTTAGATTAAGTTTATTCTAGTAATTTTTGACATTTCTTGATTTTTTGAAACTTTCCCCACTCGATCACTTGACAGTTCATTTTCATTTATATAGTATACGTATACAGAACATAAAACATTATGTAGGTGTTTGCATATATCTTTTAACAGAAGGAGAACTATACTTATTGTACCTGCTAAGCCACTACGGTCCTGGTTCTAACCACATAAATAATTTCAGACGTGACATTTTACGATTGGTTACAGGACACTATACCGTGGCAGGTATTCAATTAATTCCCCAAGAAGAAAGACTAACGGAGCGAGAAAACATGTGTCAGCTTGCGACATTGTTTTCCCTAGTGTGTCAAAAAAAAGAAATAAATCGTATTCGTAGATATTGTAGCTAGATAGCAATAGTACATAAGTTCTAAGATGTACTTTGTACATGTACTATGTACTAGATATATTAATTGGTATGCGCAGCAAAATGGCGCAAAAGAAAAAGCATCTTTATTGCAAACATGACGAATGACGACTGCATTGCTGTCCTACATATTTATCTACGTCGAATACGTACCTTAAGGATCCTGTATTTTGTATTTTACTTGTATGCTATGTATTAGTATTTCACCTACACCCAAGGAGAAATTAATAGTAAAGAGTGTGGCCATTCCACATCTAACTTAAAATCAAGCCGGTTACAGTTGGTAAAACTTAGAATGTAACCAAGTAGTTCAATTCTGTTCGTAGTTGTAGATTGTACTTAGTTGCTGTTGCCGGTCTAGTTTTTTGTCCGTATTTCTCAGTAAGCCGTCGCCGTTACTTCTGATACAACAAAAAGGAGCTTTCTGCAATTTGCTTACGGAACGAATTACACGGCGGAAATAGAAAAAGCTCTGTTAGTAATCTCTTCCTGATGGAATTCTGGTTTCGAATGCTACAGTACTTACAGTAGACAAGACAGAGTACATACCTAGAACTAGGAAGTTACATTTACATCCGAGGCAGAGCAGACAGACAAAAAGGAAGACACACAGCCTACCTATGTACATATATATGTATTTATTTATGTCTGTTCTGTATCTTGTAGAATTCGGTACAAAACTGATATTTACTAGAAAATGCCGAATTCGCCATTTAGTTTTAGTAAAGCTTAACAACTTTTGTTGCCTTGCATTGCAGAAGCGAAGGCGTGTTTTTATGTAGAAGGACGGGAAACGCAAAGCAAGAGGGAAGTTATCAGCATATAACACTAACTACGTAGAACGTGTCACTAGGAAGTTCAGTTTTTGTACACGATGAATCTACATAGCTAACGATAAGTATAGTGTAGTGTGTACATGCTACTGTTAAACTTATTTCATTCCGTAGATTGTTGGACAGTAACAGGACAGGGCAGTATGTATCTTGCATGCATCCATACAGTTACACTATAAGAGGATATGCTTAAACCATACTAATTCAGGTACTATAGTATAATACATTTCTGAAGCAAACCAATTTCCCCACTCATTTCCAATTTGAAAAGCACACCCTACTTTATAGGCTTTCATTTCACACTTTTCTTATACTAACATACATACCTATACAAGAGATTGGCATGATATGATAATATTGGAAGCAAAGCTAATCCTAAATTGGTTTGCTGTAGATGCGGCTACGGTGATTTGATGAGACACGTTGACACACTACCAGTAAGGGTGTGCATAGTAAAGAACGTCTTTTCATTCATTTTCTTCGCCATAATGAAGTGATTGAAGCCTAAATAGAATTGAAGTGCTATGATTTGGTGCGGTATGGTGTGAAGCACATCAAATCACATTCAGGCCAGGCATATCACTCCTAGTCCACGCATAAGCCTGCAACATCCAATGCAGCTTAACACTTTTTGGAAGTAATCATACGTCACATCGCAGGGATTCATAGAATATTCATTCCCACTATACATAAGTAGATTCAAGTTATACGTACTACATTTACTCCATACCTGTATGCTAGGAGAGATAATAATAATATAGGCTTATCGTTAGTTATTAACTCTCTTGAATTGCTATATGTGTACTATATGCAGAATATATACATAGACAGAACTGAAACGTAAAGGGACAAGCAATTTATTATGTGATATTATTACTAGCTCTTTATCATCAGGCAAGGCATAGCCTTAGCAAAGTCATGTTGATTCTTACAATGAAAGAGGACCATAACACTATACATATACTTACTATGATATAATTGAACAATATTACGCAGCCGATGAATGTAGATTGATTAGGACAATACCTACATATAGCACATACCTAGTAAACAGTGGTTTAGTCTGGTAGGTTACCTATCTAGTCCAATTCTATACATGTTTGTATTTTTGTAATATGTATTAGTGAGTATATCTATATTATCTGTATATACACACTCATCTCACTCAACTCAACGCACTTAAGTCAAGTCACAGATGAGAGAGAGAGAGAAGAAAGTACAAATAAAGTAAAGTACGCAGCAGATACACAAGAGACTCAAGACTAGCTTCATATGCATGAGATGTGATGAGATCGGATTAGATTTATCTTCAGTGTTGCTCCCGCCTCTAATCCATTTTCATTTCATTCCGTTTGCCTTTCCGAGTGACAACTTCAACTGAACTGAACTGTACTACAGTAGTAGTATAAGGCTAAGCTTAAGCTATATGTAGTCATGGTTCGTTAGTATATTTTATAGTTCATATTATATGTGGCCTTCTTCTTTATATACTTTATACTCATGGCATGGTACCATCACCATCATCACACAAACTAAACCAAACCAAACCAGCCAAACTCTAATACTAACGTAAACGTAAGTAAAAGCAAACCAGGCTAGACTAAACCAAACCAGCATCTCTTTCTCTATCTATCAACTTTATGGTGAGAATAATAAGTATACTTTCCTGTGGTATGGTGATATGTTATGCTAGGGATATTGTGGAACCTCGCTCCTTTCTCGGCAAGACTAAAAAGATTCAATTGCATGATGTTATGTATCCTATCTCTGGAAGCAGAAGCAGAACTGAAGATTACATATGTACATAGCCAAGTCAAGCCGACTGGGATCGAACGAATCTTCTGTGATGGGACTCTTCTTGCGGAATATCTATATTCTAGACATGTGTGGTGTGTGCAAATGCATGTACGAATGAATCTATAAGAATGTAATGGCAATGGCAGCATGGCATACTAGATTGGTTTGGTTAGAGGAAAACGGAAGCCGACTTTAGTGAGCTCAAAGAAAATTCCAAACGAATCCAACCAAACAGAAAGTCTAGCTTACGTTACATTACATAACTCACTACACATGAATATATTCCATTGTAGTGTTAGTATTGCATTCACCTTTACCTATATGGTAAGTATAAAACAATATATTACTATGCCATTTCGACTGCCAATGCCAACCGAACAACAACACAATTGTTAACGTAGGGCACACATATAACATGCAAACATGGAATTATCGATATGTATATCTGCTCCACTTTATAAATATAGGTTACATGCACTATAGTTTACAAGGTTATACATATCACACACCGAGAAGTAAAAAGAACCTGGGTCTGTATGTAATTGTATGCAATGTATACTGCAGATATGCATTAATTACATCGCCAAGGTAAGCCGAGTTTCACTTTCATGAAATGGCACATGAATTCCATATCGCAGAAAAACTTCAGTGTGCAAAATATATTACATGGCAATGTCAATTCACTATTAAGTTAGGCATTGCCTTGGAATATGGAAGGTAGTGCTTGACTGGTGGTAGTAGCATTACCTACTATAGTATAAGTAGAAGCTGTTTTGAATATCATACATTTTAATTTTAAAATACGATATAGTAATTGGTTGAAAATTAGGTTATTAAACCGGTATGCTCTGACATTTACAACAACATCGGTATTCAATTCATAGTATCTAGGTTCATAATCCTTCAAGTGACATCTATTCTACAATTAGTAACAAAAATAAAATAAATCCTTCCACGGATCATTGAAGTTGTTAGACTTAGACTGTTAAGTCAAAGTGAATTCGCTTACAATGAAATGTAACCTATGGATTGAACAAAATTAATGCAATTCCTAACTTTTTAAGTAATGTAATATTATCCTCATTTTTGGTTGTCCTTATCACCGCAGTCACATTTTATTTAGAATTATGTCGTTGCACCCACCACTGGCGGATCCAGGGGGGGGGGTTTGGGGGTTCAAACCCCCCCCCCTTCCTGGGACTACCTAACTTACACTAGATAAGGAGAAACTAAATAATAACCTGGGTCTAAATTAAAATTCTGTATTTAACCCACCCCCCCCCCCCCCCGGAAAATTTTCTGGATCCGCCACTGGCACCCACTGATGGCTTTGTTGTTTGCTTCTGTGTTTACGATTGTAAACTAGAAGGCATACGAAGCCTACTTGCAATAATTATTTGGTGCAATAGACATTAGTTAGTATAGTAAGGTTAGAAGTGTAACACCCAAGAGTACACAAGTACACCCAACAAGTATTAAATATTAATATAGTACAGTATAGGTATTACATCTACGGAACTACAAATATACCAATTAATATTTTGACAAGGGGCCTGTAGAAATATCTTTACTAAATAAAATCAAGCACTCATTTTTATTTGAATTGGAATTATAATTGAAAGCTACAAATTAGTTAATTTCCACCCTAACACGCATAACGTATTCCTCGAATTAATTGCCTAAAGCTGGCATACCACAGCCCAATATTTGTAGTTCCCCGAAGTATTTCCGATTACTATTACCAATGCATCGTAGATTGATATATTTATATTGCATACATAGTATCAGTAATATTACATTAGTATTATTACATTTTACACATGCGTGGGTTGAACCGAATCGCTCTTGGGGGAATCAATCCGAGGAATGCGGTGTTACACCTTGATATTCTATTCATATATCATTTCTAGTTTGCTACAGAGGTTAGCCTCAGATTCAGATGAGTTAATAAAAGTAACAACGCTGACTCTACTCCTCTTTGATTTAGCAATTCAGTTTATCATTGATTCTACATAGGGCTTCATTATTTCTCGACGACTTGACCTCAAAAGGAGTTTTGAGTAGGTTGACTTTTACTAACTAAAACTAAACAGGCACACTATAGTATACATATCTGCTGATATCACTATTAACCTACAGCACAACGTAGGTATTTGTGTATAAATATATTAGCAACTTTCGTAGGTTATATGTACGTCTGTTATATGGTTCCCAGTTCCCACACGGTACAAAATTGCTCCTATCTTACTGGATATCCATACTTACCATTACTATATAGGTAAATGTATTGCATTACTGATACTTTATATTGTACATTGCCGAAACATTACGCCTAATCCAATGCACAGCCCGCCTAAGGTGTCCTCTTATTCAGTTCACTTCACTCTTCTGCTTTAAGCATGAGTAATGCTCTATGGTATATTGCGGAATGAAGTGGATGTATTTGTTCTGCGTGATGACACCTAATTATTTGAACGTACAAATGCATTTCCCAAAATCCCTGCCTACATCTAGCATCCTCTACTTACTGCAACATACTAAATTGGAATTTAGTATTTCACGAGTTGAGTGAGGATGAGGAAATAAATACATTTGTACTTTGTACATACGATGCAGCTTTATTTGGGCAAGAGAATGAGAATATATGCTCTAAATAAATAGAGATGCAAAGGAGTAACCATTATTTGCTTTATTTCTGTAGTATGTACATTCTGTATCTGTGAGGTAAAGGTGAAGCAGAGTTGTTATTGCAAGTTGAGAATTTACGTTGTAATAAGTAAGTAAGAAGTTCCTCGAAGGATATCACCATAAATAACTACTTCTTTATGCGATATTCATTTGAGTTAATGCTAGCTACAGAGAGCTGTGGAATAAATTAGGATTTATGTATTAGCTAGCACTATTAGGATTGAAGTGGAGCTCAGCTAGCTCAGCCCGCCTTTGCGATTGCGAACGTGGTCTGTAGGTATTTGTGTAATGCTCCTCTTATACAGAATAATGATTGTAATACGAAGGAAAGTAATTATACACGGGACTATACGCGTCAATTAAATTAGACATAAAAGGGGCTGAGCGCGACCTAAAAAGTAAGTTTCTCTATAATTACCTGTTATTATTTGCCTCTGCGACAAATATACTCTCGCGTAGGCTCTAACTCCATAGGACTAACGAAAAGCTTACCTATAAGTAGACAATAGGCACTATGATGCTAATAGCAGAGTAGTAGAGCAGAGCCAAACTTGCAAACAATAAGTTAAGGTGAAACGAGCGAGTCTCATGAAAGCTGTACTACGTTTGCTTTGGCTGCCCTGGTTTGGTTTGGTTTGGCCTGGGCGATCGTTACTGTTCTGTTCTGTTAGTTCGACTCCTTCTTTGTCTCTTGTGGTATGCTATGGCATGTGAATCTCTTTTAGCCAACTTTGTGCACTAAACTTTTCTGCAACTTGAAAAACTGCAATTAGCATAAAACGCTAATTGAAATGCATTGCAAATCTTATTTTAACTCTAATTGCCATCTCACTAACTATTATTTAATAATGTTAATTGAAACACACAGGAGCATAATGGTCCGAGGAGGCACGTGCTCGTAAACACCACGTATTTAGTATTGGAATATTTCGCAATTTGCGAATTTAACTTTCGGAATAGGGCACAGTGTATTAAAAACCAAAAATAAATACGAAAACTGTAATACAGATAGGCGTGACATAAAATGTAGTACTAGAAAGCAGAGCTATTTAGTACAATTATAGGCTGTGTTATTGTGTTTCTCATTCTATTACTTAAGTCTACTAATTCAGCGTTTTAGTATAGTTATATCATACTACATCGGTTAGGCATTTATTTTATTCCGTTGCATAATAAAGAAATTCTGCAATACTTGTCAGTCTAGTCATATGCAGGAAAAATGGGGCATATGTAGTACATGCATGTACTAAAACAGCGTTGTATGTGTGTTTGTGACATTTTCTCACTTCCGGTGTGCTGGGAAAGTAGCTGAGTTGAACTATCAGTATAAATTCAAATTCCCAACACAGAAATCTATAGCCTGTGTATTTTAGTAATGAAATTGACAGCCTGAATTTGATTTTCTGATCGTGAGGTCTGATTCCTAGTATCCGTCGAAATGGAAAAATATCTATGCACATAATATATCTATAAATAAATTGTATTGTGTTCTGCTGTGCCGTGTCCTGTCTGCTCTACTATCGGGAATCGGGAGCAGTTCATTGCATAAGCATAAGTATAACAGCATACCTAAATAAAGTATGTCATGCATTTACTAGATCAGCAAATCTCTCTTTCCGAATCTGATAGTTTGAGTGTTGTGCAGAGTCAGCAGCTTCCTAGTTTTTGTGTTACGTTTTCTGTATATCTTTAGGCAAAAGTATATAACAGCTATACACATATACCAAGTAAGTAGTATGATACCCAATAATCGAAGTGTTACTATACAGGATATACATATTTAAGATATATAAGGTAAAATGGCACTGCTACTACAAACTTACAATATGGGAGGTAACCAAAAATAGTTTTGGTAGGATAAAGTATATATTTGTAGGTATTACTAGTCCACAATAGTTAAGGATGAATGAGTGTACATAGTTACTCCAAACTTTCGTCTCAACTAACTTTAACTTCATTTTCTCCCCACATAATGCACTAATGCTTGCCAAAATAATAGTTTATAGACACTGTCTACATTTTAATGTTATATACAGATACTAATATACATACTCTTTGCATAGGAACACACTTAACTTAGTTCCTTCCTTTCTACTACTTATGTATAGGTTGTAAAAGTATATTTACCTATAAGTAACTAATGCTATACATTTTCCACGTCATGAGTGATGACAAAAAGTAGGTGTCTAGTTCTAATCTATCTGCGTATCTACGGCTGTGTGCTGAATGCTGACTATTTAATACTATAGTAGTTTCTAGTAGTAGTCCTCAAAGTTGGAGCTTGAGCTGGATTGGCTTTGGCATTTCAAATTCAGAAAGAGAACAACACAGAAGGCATTCTGTTCTCTTCTGTCTACTATGTATTCATTACTAATGCGGAATTGCTGATGAATGTTGGCTCAGGTTGAGTTGCTTACACAGAATTCCAGCTTAACCAAACAAAACAAAAACTTGAGTAGGTACTTACCATCCAGGCCAGGAATTGTGTCATAATCCTCTTTCTCCTACCTTCACTCATTCAACGTATAGAATAGGATATAGACGACAAATACGATAGTACTTGTATTCCTTGTAGGTATGCATATTACAAAACAAATGAAAAGGATTCCTTTTCCATAGGCTAAAATGTTATCCTCTGCAGAATAGTTTATATAAGCTTAAAAGTGTTGATACAAAGATTACCAAGTCTTATGTAACTATCAAATACCTATATAGATTTACCATCCATATAAACCTAGAATGTTAGATTAGTTCGGCTATACCTATAGTGAAATGCTAAACAATTAAAATTATTTGACAAATGTAGTACACAGCTCAAGTCAACCTAGCTTTAATATCAACCATAGACTACATTCCATCACTACAGTAGTATGCATATAAATAGATGAACAAGATTCCCATTGTGTATTGTATACAATTATTGTGTGTTTTATACAACCTACTTAAATATAAAAAGTTAAGTATGCAGAAGCTTTATAGTATTCCAAATATGAATATCGTATAAGATGTCGTTTGTAATGCTTACACTGAATTAATTTGCATGCATTGCATAAGGGGAATTTGATTGTCATCTTGTTTGACATTCCTTATTCAAATTCATATTCCTACCAGTTCATAGATCCCAAGTTCAGAGACACAGCCTTAGGTCCATAAAAGATTTACTTGTATATTATGAATTATTTAGTGCTTTCAAATATTATATCTGTGCAAATTGTAATGCTTGTCTAATGAAAATAAAAAAGTAATTTGTATCATCATTCCTACAACCAACTACATAATAAGCATAATTAGCGATATATTCGTTTAGTGTTAGTGCAGATACTTATGTAAATGTCTAAATACATCAAGATAGCTCTTACTTTTCTAAATGAATACTAAATGTATGTTAAGTAATATAATTCGCAAAAAACAAGCATATAGTAAATGCTAAATAATTAGCACAGTGTATAAGATACATTTTATACATGCATCTTTAGATGCTAAATAGAAATTCAGCTATGGTGTGTATAGTAGCAGAATTGTAAACGCAATAGGTCACGCTCTGTGGACCACAAACTCTTTGTGTACGGTGCTCTGAGGTGTCGAGTGAAAGCAAATGGTGTGAATTAGCTGAACTCGTTTTTCTTCATAGTTAGCAAGCATTGCTATTGTCGTTGCTCTTGCCAGCAACCACCATACCATTACATTCCGACTCGTCACAACAGTCTAGAATATAAGTACATACTTTGCTTATCTACTTATCTAGGTAAATAGGTATGCCTATGTTTTTATAATGCTTAGTATACGTGTGTACACATTAGAAATGCAGTGGGCTTCTGCTACACGTATTTTATTATCTACCAATGCTGGTTGCCTATCCAAACTTTATATTAAGCTAGGAAAACACACTTACTTTCCATTCTACTTTCTCTCTCAATCTCTATTTCATTGTCCACAAAGATAAAGTATATTGAGTTATTTGTGTTGTCTGCTACAAATACTCTTAGTTTTCCTCTAGCTGTGCTAAGCCCATCATCAGTCAGTCTATACAAAACAATAATACTAGATAAGAATTTAGCTATACTAAAATTCACCTCCCTACTAACAAGTTACTGTAGATCGAATATTATTAAAAGGATTTTCGAATAAGAGGGCATACACTTGCTCTGTAGTATTTAGGTTAGCCTTCGAATGCCCTACAATAGATAAAATTATAGTTGTACTGTACCGGGGCATTCTACTGAAATGTCCATATTATAGGTATTCGGACGTTATATGCATAGCTAGTGATGTCAGGTCATGATTTTCAGTGTGAAATGGGAGTGAGTCCAGATGTGATGGGAGATGGTGAGAAAAGAGTCCACAGAGAATAATTCTGCTCTTTGGGACTCCACATCTCATCAGGGAGCTTTCAAGTGCTGAAGAGTTTTTGTTTCCCTGATCATCATCATCTACTTTATTGACTTGTTTCCCATGGATTCGCCCATACTGTTTTTCTCTGGGACAAACTGCCGGACAAATGAAACCATTGCATTGAATTGTAGAATTCAAAATCGTATTTTTGTGTCGACCATCATTTATAAAACAACAAAATGAACTTTCGATACTTTGTATTGTAACATTTCCTGTAAGTTTAACTGCCCCTTAATTATACAACACAATTATAGTACAGTATTTAACTACTAAGGAGGAGGTAATGTTGATTTATCTGTACATTATACATATTACCTGCAATTCATGAATTCAATGGTACAGTACGAGACAGTAAATAATTTTTTTGAAGATTTCTTTTAAAATGATCTAGTGTTTTGTAATTAGATGAGTAAGAACGACAATCTACATGGAATAGTATTATTTATGCTTCACAACATTATCAATTCAATATGAATCTATATTTTATTCATATTATATATTATTTATTGTGGTAAAAATTTTGCGTGGGAGGACTAGCATGAGTATCTTGAATAAATGCATGTATTTGTATTATTTAGTAGAACACTTATGGCAAGATATGATAAAGCATTCGATTATACTTGGTGATGAATTTCTTTTCTTACTGTATTTGTGTATGCTTCTACATAATATACTTCAGTCTGAACTAAATCAAAATCAGTAGCGATACCAGATAATCCATGAACCTACATAGCTTTTCTGCCTAGGTTGTAGGTAGTTAAATAGTAGTATAGTAAATCTATGCTTGTAGCTTGTTTAATGTACTGGAGAGAATAATATATGAGGGACAACCAACGCTCAATTTAATTTTATTTGATGCTTTTCTGTTCATAAGATGTCTACCTGGCCTGTCTGGCAGGATCGATTTATTTTTTGAACAGAGAGCTCTAATGTTTATATAATGGTAAATGGGAAAGTAAAGAGTACTTACCAAAGGAAAATAAAATAAATAAAACTATAAAAAAGCCATAGCTAAGTAAAGTAAAAGCTACAATATCTTGTACTATGTACGTTACGTACTTACGTAGACAAGAAAAGTAAAACTGTTTAGTTTTGGTACTTGTATTATATACTTACTTACTTTTACTTTACTACAAACGTCAAAGAGAGGAGGCCATAAACAAAACACGACGCTTATTATAGTCACATCACAAATCTCTTCCAGAGACTCGACCAAATAGAATTAAGGTAGCTCGTCTCTGCACAATAAATAAATACATAAACAACTACTATGGTAGGTTGAATGAGCATTGAACTCTTTTCTAAGAAAATATTCTTAACAAGTAAGTAGGATAGACTATAAGCAAAAAAGCAAAGAAGCAAGCCTATCATTATTATGATAGCTTTAGTCATTGTACAATGTTTCTAAAGCTTCCATGGCAAGGCGTGGGTTCTCTATTCGCAACTATGGATATATTTTAGTAATCTAGTGTTTTCAATTTGATTTATTTGAGTTATTGTACGTAGAGGTCTGGTTCTTGTGCATGGACTCTTTGTGCATTATTGTCTTATTCTTTGATTGCGTAGGTTGTATAGGTAGAAAGTTCAGTTCAGAGGAAAAATATAAGTGGGATGCGTGCACGGATACGTTCGTGGGGCTTCTTTTAGTATCGTTCGCTAGTTTTGTTTATTTGAACTAAGCAGTGTAAGGTTCTATTTTTGTGTGGAGGTGGACAAAGCACACAGGTAGCAGACGCAGTAGCAATATCAGAACCAGGACATTATACCACAGGGAATATTAAGCTAAACTAGACTAAACTCATCGTCAATCATTATGGCAGACTTAACTTAACTCATGTTACATTTTGTATAACAGATCGCGAAACGTAGTAACTTACCTTTACAATTTTCTTTTATGTAGCTTGACAATACAATGATACTTATATGTACTAGTAGGTAATCCCAATTCGTGAGAATGTGTGGGTTTTCCCAAGCCGAAATATTAATCGTCCTTTAGAAAAAATTAAAGAGCCAGTAGCTTCTATAGGTATATAGGTCACGGATCCACTTCGGGTTTGCAGATCAATAGAACTCAAAACACTCTTCGGAAAATTATTACAGCAGAGACTGTAAAACAAAGAAAGATGCATTAAAAACATTTACAGTCAAATTCATTTAATTTACTGTTGAATGGCAGCATTTACAAATTGCCGTCAATATTTTAGTATTTACTACAAAGAGAAAGCAAAAGCAACCTTATATTTTACGTATAGAACACACATCAATTCAATTCCTAGAATACATCAATTCAATTCCTACTGACAGTCAAAATTGTGGTATCATATTCTACGGTATCCTGCTTTGTTTATGCATGCATTGAAAATGTGCAGTATTGCTTACCTAGTATTATTTACCTTTGTCTTGCACATAGTTAGTTGTGATGACCATGACATTTTCATATTATATGTACATACAATGATACAATAACAATTCAGAACACAACGGTACAACAAATGCAGGTTTTTCAATCAAACAAAAGCAAAAGTGAATGAAAAGCAAAATATCGGATGAGTGACTACTTTATTTCCATTCATTTCCAGAAGGATGACTTCCAAAAGCTAAATACTATTTCTAAGCATGAATGAGCATTGACAGACAAGAGTTGTATTGTCTTCTGTTGTATACACATTTAGCAAAACTCCCTGCAGTCTCCATGTAAATTTATATGTTACATTTATTATGGGTTAAGAAATTCATTTAATTTTACCTTAAACCATTCTAAATGGAGTTTTCCCCAGAATACTTCAATTTCCTATCAGATAAGCTTCACATAAGAGTGCATAATTGAAAAGAGCAAAAAATTCTTTATCGAAGCAGTGTAAATTTCTTTGCTTTAGCTAGATTAGTTCTCTTTCAAAAGTTAAAAGAAATACTGCGGGTATGTGTCAGGGCCTGGTAGATGGCTGGGGCTGCGACATATGCATGCATGGTCTATTCGTTAGATTCTGATGTTCAATATTTATGAGTTTTTATGAATTATGAGTTTCCACTGTTCTGGTAGCAATTAATATAATTAGAGAGTAGAGTTCTCAAAAAATTACAATGCGAATGTTAATTTCAAGTGCCGACATTTTGGAAATTACATTTCTTTGCGAACTATCAATATTAGCATCGGATATAAACGTGAAAAAATTGTAGAATAACATGATATTTGAATTCCATTGCATATTATTGTACATATATGTAATCTGGGCTTTGACGAGTACAAGTATACAAATAACAAAGTTTCGTTAAATTAAGCACGTAAAGTTACGTAAATTCTAGGAACGCCTTCAAACATTTTACGTGCTCACATTTTCTTTAGCGATCGTTTTCAATTTTCAATACATTATACAATGTATCTTTCTTGTATAGCTCATACGCAATAAATAGGTAGGTAGGTACTAATGTAGTTCAATAAGATGTATCGTACGATGTGGTGGAAGTCTAGTCTAGACTACACTAAGTATAACATCTTTTAATAGAAAAGATCTACTTTGCCTCCATTGCAATTGCAATTGTGTTCTATATTTATTTAATGCTTATAGATACATATGGTCGTTATTATTATATAAATGTTCAATCCCCATTGAATTTGAGTAACAGATCCATTACACAATATCTGTAGCTACGGGGAAAACGATTACCATCAATCTAGTTACTATAAGTACCGAGTTTTGATGTAACGGTGTGCAGTTCACTTCACTGCATATCTTCCAGATACCATGCCACATAGTAGTTGAGTAAAGTCAGATTTGATTTGCTTGGTTTCGTTTAATCAGTGTATCCTCTGAAGCGTGCTACGCTTTTTCGAGACGAACAGCCACCAACTCGCCTGATTTGATTTACATTGATTCCCGAAATAAAGTCGATTCCTATCTGGATATTGATGGTGATCACTATTCATGCAATACGTAGTATCCTATATTTGATCAGAGCAAGGGCATTGGAGCACAGCTTTCTATACTTATACATGTATCTCTTATTATAAATTAAATTCTTTCACTTACGTATGATAGTATAGTATAAAAATAGGTAACCTTAACCAATACCAGACTTCCAACGGTGAAGAATTATCTACGTACGCAATATGCATAGATGTTTATTTATTTAAGAGATTCCTTGACTTTCTATCTTAGATATATGTATAGTATAGCTGCATACGTTTCTTTAGGTAGGTAAGCAATATGTAGTACAAATATAAAGGCTTTGCAAGTAACCTACATTTCATTTTACGTAGATAAGTATGTTAGAAATTAAGACGAACAATTAATTATTAATATTGTATTATCATTTCGTTAACAATAACGAGTTGTAGTGTTCCATTTACCCTGTATTGACGTTCTTTGTGCTACATAGAAAAGGTTACGGATTAATTGGCAGAAAACTCGTTGAGATTTTGCCTACAAATCCTTGTTTTTATTTTCGTGGAAAGTTGCAGACAGGCAGGGAGTTGACTAAGGCAGACACAAAGTTGAATGTGACAGCGAATAATTTGATACTTGTTTGCATTTGCACATATGAAGATGATGTATCTTAGTGGATACATACCTTTTGACAAATAATTACCACAACTCAGCTTATAATGCAAAATGCAAAGTGTTCTGTTATAAATACATAAGCCTACACTGCACTATACAGTACGCCGAATAAGCCACTTTGTATGTTACTACCAATTCACTGCCATTTCAACTTTTGTCTGCCTTTTTCAACACCTTCGAGTCTGTCTATTCATCTTTACTGAATTTGGTTAGTCTGCCACATTCTGCCTGTTTGTCTGCCGATTGCATTTTGCCCCATAGAAAATAGAACCATTAGATTAACCTTGTTGGAATTGGACAAAATAGATCATTATGATGTTAATGCTGACTTACTAACATGTATAGTAAATTGCTTACTTTTACCTCGTTTTCTGCTACTCACAGGTTCTTAGATATCCTATAAATGTATTTCATGCAGAGGTTGACGAGATAACAAGTTTCCTTTTATTACTGTCTGAAGAGGAATATTAAAGAAATGTTACGCATCTATTCGTAGATGTTCTATACGTAAGAAGAAATAAGAACTTTCCCTAATTAGCGTGGGTTTTGGCAAAATTGCTTTCAAAACCACGGAGAACCCTGAATGTACAGAATGGAGAACCACTATCATCATTGGTTACTCAACTTGAATGTATTATTTGCTTCAATTGGTCTTCTAATCGTAAATTGCTTCGATTTTAGTTTACATAGCAAATACATAGAAAAGAAAAGCACCCAACTAAATTTTATGGATCTGCTATCTCCTGCGTAGACGTTAATAATAGGAAGAACGTTCAATCTAAACTACATTCAACCAAGCAAACCAGAAAACTAATATTAGTTCTTTCACATGGATCAAAAATAAGAGGAAGGTCTCAAATTTAGGTACTTAAATATATTACACATTACGCTTCTTCTTAGACAATGGCCCACCTGCAACAAAATAGCCTACAAAAGTAATCTACCTAACCTATCACCTTATAAACTTATGAACTGAGGATTTACATACATTTTCTGTTTGTAAATATACGTTATGCATTTAAATATTGTTCCAAAAAATTATGTAGGTCATAATATGTATGTAATCATTACCCAAACACAACTTCTCATTATACACTTTTTGTGAATTTCTCATTAGCATAAATAATAATTAATCTATTCAATAATGAGTCGCCTTTCTGAATTCCTTTCTGAAGGGTCCCTCAATTTGTTTCCAGTTAGTTGAATAAGGTAGACAAGGGGAAGGAGCTCATTTGTGTCAATTTTTCATTCAAATCTTCAAATCTGTGATATAAATTCAATAGTCTAAACGGGATAGTTATTAGAACTGTGTATGCATACTTATGTATGTATGTAGGACTTCCTAAACCTTGTTATTACAGAGAAGTGAAAAGGAGAGAAAGGCATTTTACAAAGAAAGCATTCATTCCAGAGTAGTGTCGAGTTTCATGAATTTATATTGTTAGCAGCTATGCCATGGTTTAGGTAGTATATGCATCGTAGATAGTATCTTGAGCTATTATTTTTCTCTTTAACTATCATTCTTTTCTATTCATTACTACTGCTCTAGGGATATCTCAGTCTCGTGCTTCTCTGCACTAACAAAACCACTCAAATCTATTCACGTTACAAAATATATAATAGCGTCTGTGACTATACTAATGTGTTATTCTAAATAACTGTTGCGGACAAATTGCTTTCCATTACGGTATACATTACTAATCGTATATAAGCAGTGCCTGTGGCCTTACCCACTTATAAGAGTGACCTTTATCGCTGTATTGTGCATTGAGGTCATGTTATTATAGTTCATTATGATCTTAATATACATAGTTCCAGATACGTGATTTATGTGTGATTTAATTCATTCTATGTGTTTCTCCTTTCCTAAAGAGCAATAATGTATCTTGACTTAAGTAAGATTCTTGAGCACTGTACGGTTGAAATATTATATATTTCTCCTATTTTGCTTTTGCACGTCAACAGTGAAACAGGTTGAGATGTTCATTAATCCAACTATCAATGATGCAATACTTATTACTACATTTTTACTTTATTACTGAATGTATGTTTTTATAGAAGTACATTGCATAATATGTGACAAAACTGTATCCCTAGTTAATATGTACTAGGATTTACAAAAACTTTTTACTTATCAACTCTTAGCTTGTACTGATAAAAGTTTAAATGGTGATTTTGGTATTTAAATTAAATTCTTAGGTATTTATATTTACTTATTATTAACACTTAAGGAAATTGAGAGCAGTATTACTTGTAATTCGTTTCTACATTAAATCTACCCCAATTTTGTAAAATGTGTGGTAAGGTTATGGGCAAAAGAAAGAGAAAGTAAGTATATTTAACTGGATATTAAGATGAAATAGAGTGAAAAACCAGGGAAGAAGTTACGTAGTATTAGTAATAGCATAGTCACTGATTCGAGTCAAATTCGGACGTCAGTGGCAAGTAAACCGTGGAATAATTTCTCGAAGGCAAAAGGGCTGCGTTGTCTGATTGTGAGTTTGGTTCTCTTGGGTCCTTGTGAGATCTAAAGCCTCCCATAAGGCAGCAAGCGAGAGAAGCGTGTGAGAATCACAAAACCAGGGGAACACCAAATTTGGCAGTGGCACTTGAGATCTTCAATTCTATTCAATTCTCAACTGAACTCCTTTAGTTCCTTCTGTCTCGCAATCAGGTTCATGTCCAACTCCATACCTAATACAGCACATACATACATACTTATATAGAAGGCAATGCAATGGAAGGAATCAAAGTTCAAGTCATTTGGAATCGGAATTTTGCTTCCTACACAACTTTCACCTTCCTTTGACTTCTCCTTGTAAAACACTCTACCCTTGCCTAGTAAGTTGTCTATAGAGAATAAAGAGCTTTCAACTTACTTGAATGTACGTAAGGTGCACGCTTTCTTTGCGAACGGTCACCTAAGTTTTTCCCACAAGTACGTCCATGGTCTGTTCGTTATTTTATTGTATTAGTCTCTTCTGTGGATTTTAAGAAAACATGTCTGTATAATACACATAGTTTAGGTATGCTATTACTGTATAAAAATATGTAACCTATTTTCCAATCACGTTTGGCTTTTCTACATAAGTACGCAAAAGTAATAATTAGCTACATGGCATTACAAAAATAAATGAAAATAGGAAATAGGCCTAAAATTGATTCGTTTTCCCCACGTGGTGAATCTGATCAACGTGGGGATTCCATCGATTTATACTGTAGTGCTAAACATTCATCACACAATATTTAATTAACCTATTCTACTTATGAAATAAAAAATTGTCGTTCTCTGTTGTACGTAGAAAACAACATAAAATGTAAGAAATTGTCACTACAGATAGTAGTGAAACTGTATACTCAACATCAAAGCATACAACATTTGGCGTTAACTAAACATAATACTAACTTACAAAGTCATTCGCCAACTTATACTTTTTATCAGTGTGGATATTGCTCACATTTTCTTACGCTAGAATGCCTTGATGTCTTTTTGCATATACTATTACAGTGTAGGCAGGGTTATCATATGTGCACATGTTATATAATATGATATGATGTATCACCAATTTATTTTATAGTATACTGTAACTACTACTAACGATAAGTACGCAGTACTTTAATGCATCTTGGAAGTGTACTTCCATTGAATGCAGTATTCTTTAGGTAGTTACTTGAGATACTTAGGTAGGCATCGCCCTATAATAACGAGGATGGAACGAACTTTTTAACTCCTGCACCGTCCTTCCGCTAAAGACGACTTCTCAACTCGGCTGGATCAAAATGTGATTATGGGGGTCGAAAATGTCCGAATTGTTGGTACTTACGCAAATGATAAAAATGGATTTTCTAAACTCTGGAGCAGACATATGAAGGCATTTAAAATTGCAAAGTATATACTTAGGTAGCTAGTACCGATCTAAATCTCATAGCAGTTAAAAGGCAAAATTCACATAGAAGCTAAACTTCTAGATTTTCTAAACCAAAGAATATGCAGCAAAAATGGTAATATACTTACATAGGATAAAGTAGTTGTACGTGTGTGCAGATGTAGATAGATATACTAATATAGTATCTTGAAGAACGGACATAGGTAGTAGTAGTATATACGGTTATATGGTTATGCAAATAAAATTCGCAGAAAGTTAGGCTTTTGTTTTGAAGAAGAAACGGCGAAGAAAATTTTCGTTTTTAACAGTAATTCAATAGAATTCTATTCTTTGTTGAAGAAGCGAGTGATTAGTTAGTTCATTGGAACTTTGAAATGTTTGTCACGTAGTATTGTAGTCGGAAAATTTCTGGAGACGAATTTTGATATGATATACCTATGTAGTACGTAATACACGACATCTTAGGATATAGCAGCAGATAACTTAAAATAAGAAGACTGATTGAGTTCGCAATTTCTTTTAATCTTTAAATGCTGGTTTCACACACACTTGTTTTAGACACCTATGTGTACGTTTATAGTATACTATTATTTATAATTGCATGTATTTCAATTAAATATATTAGAAATCAGTCTTTGACCATTAGTATTATGAATATACGCAGTTCCATTTTAATTTTAGAAATGACTTACAATACGAATTTAATATGCAATTTAGCTACATACCATTATATCAAGGCCAAGGAGATAGTTAGTATTCAACTTACACTTTTATTAATTAATTACAAGTGATAATCAATTGCCAAGTATTATGGGGATTCAAAGCATCTGCTTATAAGTGATTATTTGGTTGAAAAAAATAAACACTTTTACTGCGCATGCTC
>JAQFYC010001486.1:0-33735 GCA_034694165.1 Tomocerus mixtus | reverse complement strand
CTTCTGACAATATGAAACAATTGTGACGGATATATTTTAAGTGTTTAATAGTAAATATATATTAGTGATATTTTATTTTATATATTTAGATGCATAAGATTATGTTGTCATAAAATGCTTCGTTTCGTATTTCGCTTAATATTGGAACTTTTTTATCTTAAATATATTAACAAGATCTGAAATAAATAAAATCAACACATCAACCCAATCCGATATGTAATTAGCACGGATTTTTAATAATCAGATTTTTTATCCCGGACCTATCGTGTCGTCCTAAATATCACTATAAATAGAATATGCGTAAGTGATAGGATGGAAAATGTTGAAAATTGGATTGCTATCATGCTATTAATAATACAGAGTGCATATAGGAATACACAATATTTAGGATCGGATCTTACATTACATAAGTTACATAGAAGTCTGTTGAGCGTATAGATATACAGATAGTGTATGGCCTATATTAAATTGTCGTTACACATTTAATATAAAAACTTGGTACATTTGACGTTTGTTAGATATGTATGGTAAGCATATATGGGTAGGTAGGTATGCTCAAAACACAATTGCAATGACGCAGGTAACCCATTGTAATATTATTGCTTCATTTCATCCATCGAAATTGCAAATATTCAATGACTAATCGCAACAAGTGCAAATTACACAAAAGAGTGAACATACCTATGCAAGTAACGTATGTATATCAACAACGTACTACTTTATACATACATACCAGTAGTAGAAATAAAACCTGACGAATGGAACAGAAAAAACTGCAGTACTTAATAGTAAGTTTTACAGACAAGTTGTCTCATCCTATAAAAACCTTTCCAGCCAGTACAGCAGTATTTATACTTCTACAGCAGATTTTACTAGCATAAAATTGTGCCATACGGCAAAGGAAGGGATATTAGCACAACAGAACAGGTACTCAGTATAAAAAAGGTCCAAACTACCTACGTATCTACGTGAGGAACCTCCAAACAAAGAATAGCAAACTCAACGGTTCAACTTGTAATGAGAGTAAGAGCGGCAGAGTGTCTCACCGTTACTTTTACATCCATCTACTGCCTTTGCATTAGTTTATACGCAGATTATTCTTCAGAAAAACACAAACCAGACTTCGAATTTTAAGATTGCACAACAAAACAGGTAAACCTTCCTTCCTTCTCTCCTTCTGTCTTTTATTACCCAACTGTTATGTACTAAACTCTGAAAAGACAACTTAAAACTCATCGTTACCGTAACTCGATACTTCTGTCTGTGTCTTATTGTAAACTTGTAAACAGTATGTGAATTGAAATGCACACACAAACAGAATACACATACCGTATTTCACGAAATAGTATCCCACGTCCAATTAGTTCCCCATTGGGGGATTATTGCATATTTTTGTAAAGAAATCGGTACTTCAAACCTCAATTCCCCATGGACAAAATAGTGCCCCATGCCGAATAGTATGGATGAGTGTATTAAAGAAATGCTGACGCAAGTGCTGACGTATGTCTAAAGGTAAAGGTAATGTCGTTGTAAAAATGTGTAGATAAGACTTAAATTGAATTCTGAATCTGCAGTAGAAAACATTCTTTTATCCGATTCCGATGACTCTAGTTAAACTTATCAATACCTACACTTATTATGGCGTATGATTATGATTTGACTTTGATATACTATTTATTATACCTTTTATAATTATATTGTAACTGAATTGGTATGAAATGTTGACGAAATTAAAATTTTGCACTTTAAACATCAATTCCCCATGGACAAAATAATTCCTCATGTGCACTTTTTTGGCTTTAAAAGTATGCTTGAAATAATAATTCCCCAGGGATACTAATTCGTGAAATACGGTATATAAATATATATATATATATATATGTCTTTATAATGCACATTACAGTACAATGAAGTACATTTAATGTGAGATCCCCTTTCAATTTGTCTTTTAGCACATTTGTACTTTAGTAAAGTACAAGTTTAATTTAATGCAATTGGCATGTGCTTTATTGTGTGTTGGGTTTTGTGTGCATCCACTCAACCCAAATTTCAACCCCTTCAACTAACTGTTACTCTTATCCTATGTATTCACATGCTACAGAGCAAATTATATTATGAGCACAACAATACATGCATACAAGCATTCAATTTACACATACGTACTACATATACATATCTATACAGAACAGATGCATCTACGTACCAATGCAATGCGATGTACATATTATTATGTGGAGACAGGTAGTATTGTATTGTATTGGCAAGTCTACAAAGTCGTATTCTTTCGTGTACTTTTGTCGTTAGCTTATTGTTTAGTACACTTAGTAAATAAGGAACATCCAATGAATTCACTGTCAGTGTCATTTTAGCAACAGGAAGAGATTTAGTGTTCCTTTTCTTTACATCTTGCTTTCGTTATTGCGTTGTTTCTGTAGTTTAAAATGAGAGTTTAAGTTTACTGTAGCAGTGAAACATAATACAAGATACAACCTACGTGCTGCCTTATACATTACTTCAGGTATTATATCTGCTATAGTACTATTATCCTCAATTAGAATAAACGTTGTGAATTTGTGCGTAGAAGTAAGGAAGAACAAATAGGACCACTGTATCACGTAAGAGATTACATATCTTAACTGTTGACATAAGATTTTATGACAAAGATACACACATTGAGTTCAAAACAATATGCTAACGCACGATTTTGTTACTGTTGATAGTTAATAGCTGGGCTATGCCCGTGATACTCGTACAATAATACAATTTGGATTCGCAAAAGCTAATCTTATCATCCATTTAACCCTAATGTACATACATGTCAGTCAGTTCTTCCTATCTATGCTACATAAATAGTTAGTCTCGCTCTCTCACTACAAAATACACACGGTATTATATACTCAGTACACATAATATGTATACACCTACTCTATATACGTAATAACAATAACATTACTCTTTGACTGTTGGGCAAATGTTCAGTTCAATTCTATCCGAGCCGAGCACAAGCAAGCAGATCTGTTTATCTCACAATATATTTCTAAAAGTGAACTCATTATTTAACAACACACTTGTACATTTACATATTATTTTTTATCGCATTTGCATATCAATATCAATTAGGTATGTGCAGGTTATCATGTAAAAGTTACTAGACTATAACACATATTAGTTAAATCATCACAGGTAACAGTATCAGTTTATAAATACATCTTGCCTGGATATAAGTATTATAACATACGTACAATACATAAATACATATATAATCAGTACTGAACATAACTGATAGATTATTTTGTGCGTATTTACTTGTTCATCCCTTGTTTGTCACATCCATATCAATTCTTGACAAACAAAGTTCAACTAATACTTGATATAATTATATAGCCTTTGTACGTATCAATATATTATATTTTATGTACCTAAACGCAAACGTGAGAATCACAAAGAATAGTTACATAATACTATATAGTAATACAGTATTCCTAATGCATTTCGCCAGTTCTAATGATTGTAGTGATTCATTTTCAATTTATTATAATGTATGTGTAGACCCTTGATGGAGACAGTTATTGAGTCAGTTTGTTATCCCGTCCGATTTGGCTTCTACTCTGTGCTCTTTTATACGAGACAATATTTTATCCAGTTCACTCTTCATGTGAGAAATGGAATAAACTACCTACGTTTTCATTGGAGAAAGAGAATTACATCAAGGCGAAGGTAAGTCACATAAATTAAATAACCTCCCTTTATACAACCAATTAATTTTTAATTGCAATTATTTACAGTTCTAAAGATGCTATACAAATATATACTGTATACGATTTAATGTTATATTATGGTTTGATACAATCAATGATAGTTTCATGGTAGCACTATATAATATCGTTTACATCTTTACAGAAGATCATATAGATAAATTACAATACATTGATTTACACAACTTATCGTTTCTTAATCATTTCATCTTGTACTATATAATAGCAAACTTAACTAACTATACCTTTCTGACAGCTTAATTTATTCTGAGAAATTGCTTTAGGTACATCTTTACCTACACTTAAGGTGGGGGCTTATGTATTATAGTATAACTACCTGTATAAGCTTTTAATTTAGTATCAGTGAGTTTTTTGTTCAAATCTCTTGTGACTCTCTATAGTAGATGACACACCTAAATAGTTCTTTGAATCCAGCAAACTTATAATAATATTGTATGTTGGTGACAATAATTGTTGTACTATAGTACAATTATAATAACTACTCTGATCCTCTAGTTTTATTCATGTACATTAAAACATGTGCACTTTCAAAATACATAGCTTCAAGTTAAATTCGTACAGAATGCGTCCCAAATAGTTTTATAGTACACATTTATCGTACAAAATTCCATATCTATTTGATAACAATACAAAATCCTTGAGCTACACAATTGCATGTATTTTACTTTTTTCTGTATATACTAAAGCGTGCAATTACATAAGCCTATTAAAGGATTGCAAATTGTATTAATGGACAATACAGCCCATATTAAATCAGTACTAATGTGTGCGGTAGTCCTTATGTAGTCTATACTTAAACTAATGCTGATTTTTAATGTGTTGTACATACATTACAATATATTATAGAAATTGTTGCTTGCATAAATAGTTGAAATGACGACCATCATCTAAATTTTACACTTCTCTAGCTCACCATTAACTTATACCATTTAGGAACAATACTTCGTATGTTCGTAATAAAATATCCTAAAGAGCCAACCAGAGTCATGTATCTGTATGTATCTATAATCTATATGTACAACGTGTACAATACAAAGTACACGCGTATACATACGAACCATTTATTAAGAACTTAGGAGAATGCGGCTCATTGGCAATTAGTATAAGAAATTATTTAATTTGCATGCAATTTTGCACTCTGCTCCCTATGCACCATGAAAGTTCGCTGAATTTGCAATTACTTCTCATTTGTCAAATGATACTTTAAAGTTTGAGTTTATGAGTAGGTATAAAGGTATATGTATATATAGCAGGTCGATCTTGGGGTGGATATGATATGGTTAGGCTTCAAATTTCAATTTCTTTACGACCTAATTGTAGTCATGAGGTTTAAAATTGCCATTAAATAAATGTAGTGAATGCAGAGGATGCTAATTAGCGGAAAGTCTGTGAAGCAGACAGTTTAGTTATAAACTCAACGTATGTTACAACTAATTTATAACTGTATGTATTCACACTGACACTGTGTTCGTAATATTTTATCTGTATCTTTGCTTTAGTATTCTACCGACGCGACATGACGATGACCTCATTTTATTTTATATTAGCCCTGTGCTGTACTCTCATTTTATAGGAAAGGATTTACAATCCTGTATACCGTAGGTACCTATGCATACAAATACTCCTATGTATGAGTCCTCATCCTCAGTCATCACATCAGTAGTAAACACTGCCTGTTTTATTCCTCTCTGGCATTGAATGACTAACTCAACTTATATATAGACACAAGAGCACAGGTAGGTTGGTAGGCATCTCAGGTATGTCGATCTATGCTTTTGTTGTGCTGTTGTGTGTTGCATTCCAAACCAAACCGAACGTAATGCACCGTATCACCATTATGGATTACAAATGACTCACTCAAATTCATTTGCTAAACAAACTTCATCAAAATTGCAGAAAAGGAAGATTCATGATCAGTGAGTAGTAAATAGGTAGACTAGCAGGGACATGCAAGACAGGATCAGACCACATGCCACAGTCTAGTCAATTTTTCACAAACAATTTTTCACATTCTAGCAGTAATTTTATTACTGTGTACGTACATTGTATTAAGTACTTAACATTTCAGTCTTTTAGATACTATATTTGTATTTACTTGAAAAATAGGAACTAAAGACATATAAGTATAGCTACTGTCATCGGCAAGTGCAACAAGAGACTTCAAATACAAATAGTAATAAAAATATTCAAACTCATGATGACATTTCCCAGAAGTGAAGTTATTTATTTACGATTATCCAGCTAATACGCAAGTAAATAGCTTTAGAAAATATAAACTGAATGAATGAGTCATTCTGGAATGGGCGTTTGGTATACAAGTTAACTTGTTTGTATTTTATCCACACTCACTCGTTTACTCTAGTACTGTGAAAACAGGTATGGTGTTTGATTTTTGTGGGTACTAATTAGTGTTAAATAGTTTGCAAATATTTTTTTCTGTAAGCTGTTGTATACAAGTGTGTGATGTTACTACTATTGTATCATCATTACTTCCATAAGTAAAATGTATCATAATTCACAGAAATTAGTTTTGTGAAGTGATACAATTGCATATCAATGTTACCTTATATGTCAATAGATTTGCGTTGCGTGACTAAGAATGATAAAATCGCTTATTTCGATTAACTTTGCGTTTCACTTACCAAATAATTGCAAATGAAATCCATTTGACAAATATAATGGATATTTAGCTCCTGTTATTACTTCCCTCCTCCCACATATCTGTAATGCAGAAACGCATACGGATAATAACAGAATACGGAGAGAGCAAACAAAACACAATACAACGTTCAAAGGGAAAATCATGAAATGAAACCTCTCGTATCTAATCTATCTGTAGCTGTTTGTGATTAATACACCGTGATTGTGACTTGTGACACCATATTTATCAGGAAGGAACTAGTAATTATACATAGTGACTATAACACATATTAGTACGTAAAATGGATGTAATGCCTAATTTATAATTTCATTCCTAATTCGTAATCCTTAATTTCAACTTCCATATTCCAACAACACCTACTACAGTGTAATTCCGAAATAATGTGTACTATACTAAATGAGAGGAAATAACATCTATTAGAGTTATCACTCGGAATTTAGTGAATCGTGAATCCTGAATTTAGCAGAAGAGAGGTTTACCTTCACAAAATAATCGAGTCAAATCAAACGAAATTGGATACCTTAAACCTTAGCTACGTAAAAGTAGAACAGGTAAATGGATAAATACTATCTTTTATTTAGAATGTACTATATATCTGCAAAAGTAAGTCTACGTTTCCAGAAATTACATACATAGAAATACAGATAGTCTGTGCATTTGTATTGTGCTACATAAATACGTAATTTGAAACTGGATTTGCAGAAGTTAAGCTCACACACGAAACTTAACAACGTAATCGTTGAGTAAATAGTTTTTGCGCACACTATTACATATCAAAATGGCAATTACCATACCACACAAGTATAGAGACATAGCATCAGTAGTTTGTGAATGTTAACTATAGATACCTATGCAATTAACCAGCATTAGTATAACAATACAGCAAACAGACAGACATTTGGGGATATGTAATTTAATTATAGAGAATTATAGGATATTTATTTGCCATAGACAGAAAGTGATAGCAAACTGAATCAGTGAGTGAATAAGTAACTGCCTTAAGTAACGGTTGCCTGACTTTGCTGACTTCACCTTGAAGAGTTGCACTGGAGCGTGTGAATAAAAATATAGGAAGAAATACTAATTTTCTCACGTTTCCCTTATAACACTCTCATCATCACATCATAACATAACTCACATACTTTTTATTTATGTTCATAGTTCATACTGCCGTGTAATATGAATTTATATCCCTTTCCTATCTCTACACACTGTTTCAGTGTTTGTTTAACTGACCTACTTGCAATACTTAGTTGTAAATATGTATAGTTTATAGCTATGTGGGTGGATTACATGAGAACACATTACGGCAAGCTAATTATTTATTTGTCTACTTGTTTTCAGACGCAGTACAAAGGA
Organism: Tomocerus mixtus; assembly: GCA_034694165.1. Lineage (NCBI taxonomy): Eukaryota > Metazoa > Arthropoda > Collembola > Entomobryomorpha > Tomoceridae > Tomocerus > Tomocerus mixtus. The sequence goes on along the minus strand of JAQFYC010001486.1, from coordinate 25,938 downwards.
GACAACGAAGGAAAGTGCGAAAACTTTTCGAAATGAATATTTGTAAGAGGAGAAGAGGTTCGTGGCTGCTAACGATAAGAGTGAGTGTCCTAGTTTTAATGATATTCGGAACAGAAGTATTGGGAGGAAGTGAAAATGTAACTACAACGACAACGACGGAAGGAACAAGAACGGCGACGAAAGCCCCGGAAGAATGGTGGGCTTGGTGGGGAGCAAAAAATGAGACTGATTTTGGAGAACTATGTGAGACAGATAACGATAAAATAGGACAGAAACTGGGTTGCAATTGTCAATTGATGTTGGATGGAGAGTGGAAAGGGAGTTTCGTTGCCGAATGTAGGGAATGCTCCTTGGGATACAACGACAGTTTAGTACTACCTCCCTATTTAAATATTTCGAGGCATGTGAGAAAAGTTGACTTCTCCAAAAATAGTCTGGCAAGAATCGATGGAAAAACTTTTGGGAACTGTGAAGGTGTTTATGAAATGAGCTTCTACAAAAATCACATCGAAATTGTTCACGACCTAAACTGTTCCCGACTGAGAACTCTGGATTTGAGCTGGAATCGCTTGAAAAATTTAACGCAGGACTCCTTCAAAAATCTTCCAAGGCTCTCACACCTTGATCTGAGTCATAATACCTTAATCTTCTTGGACCATAATATCTTCAGTCAGTTGACAAACCTTCGATCACTTAAATTGGAGAGCAATCCCTTAGGGGAGGAAATTTTCTATTCGAGGGATTATATGCTATCAATCAGGGATTTACAATTTCTCGAAGAATTGGATTTGGGGAACACTTCTCTTGTGGACTTCCCTCTGGAACTTATCAACGGGACAAAAAATTTGAAAAGATTGCGACTGAATAACAACAGAATTACTTTCATGCCGGGAGGTGCTTTTGATGAAATGGCAAACCTAGAAGAGTTAAGTTTGAGTGGAAATAATTTCGAAACTATCCCAGCATATTCATTTCTCATGATGAGAAACTTAAAAGTTCTTCACTTAAGTAGACTACCCCAGCTCAGGCTCATCGAAGCCCATGTAAGAACTACTAGCTTACTTGCCACGTACTGAGACAATTTCTCAATAACAATTTTCAATGTGCTCTTATACTTACAATGAATAATTTTAAAATGTTCTAGGCTTTTACTGGATTATCGTCCTTGAGAGAATTATCATGCAGATGGAACTCTCGTCTAAGCTCAATAGACATCATGGCATTCAGGGTAATAGATACATTCGAATTAAAATGATCTCTCAATATATTTTAATCCTGAATATTTAAGAAAGTTGCTAAATTTTCTAAACTTTTTGCAGGCGGATGATATGGGAGAAGAATGCAAACCTAAAATAGTTCGACTAGACCACAACAATCTTAATTATTTCGAATTTGGCCTACTTTCCTGGAAGGATTTGGAGGAACTCGACCTTTTCAACAACCCTTGGTCTTGCGATTGCAATTTACAATGGGTTTCTGAATATGCCAGATTGAAAATGTCTGAAGCATCAATGCTAATCGACAAAGATTTTAAGTAAGAGTTTTCGATTTTGAAAATACATACGTACAGCTACAGTACATAGTTGAATCCAAGATTTCCTAATATATTTTTGCTTGTTTAACAGATGTGACACTCCTAGTCCTGTCAAAGATATGCCGGTGACATCCGTAGAGCCGGAAATAATGCTATGCTACTCTCCAGCAGCGACAATCGCCGGCACAGTCGGGATCATCGTCTTTTGCGTCGTTATAGTTGTATTCATTGTGATCATAGCCCTGGGGAGACTGGGGATCCTTCCAGAATGGCTCCAGAAGTTCAACGTGTGTGGAAGTGGGAACGCAATTCCTAAGTACACGCGAGTTCATCCCAAACCTAGTCGCAGTCGAAGAATGGAAATAATGAACTCAGCCGGCTACAGTGGGGCTGGTGGTGAGAGGAAAGTGTACGAGCCAACTGCTGACCTAGATCTCGAATGGGACAATGGAGACATTGGTGCCCGCTAACTGAACTCTTCTGTCTCTACATTTCTCCAGTAATCTAATCGTGTACATAAATACCGTATGTATGTTCAATTAGGTACACCACTCTGGCCAAGCCAATTGCAATGCAGCCTACTAAATATTATATTGTACAAATACAACTTACACGTTCATTCACCCAACCCGTCATATCATGCTGTAATACTTAGGTATTAAAATGGACAACATTCCCATATAAATAACTACGGATAGGCTATGTTCTGTAAAATTATTTCCTTTCTGGAAATCAATAGACCATTACAAGAACAAATTGCACTGAACTGAATACTTATCAATCTAAGACTATGGGATACGCACAAACACAGATAGTTATATCATGCCGTGTAGTGCATTAAGCAAATCGTTTGGAGGAGCGTGTATATTTTATGATATGGTGTTGTCATGTTATGACACATTGTGTCATATCATTATTTCTCCAGAAACAAGATTATTCCACCATTTCGCAGTGTACTATGCGTAATGTGTTTTATTAAGATGTTCACTTAACTTTCCCAATACTACAAAATATCATGTCATACATTACCTTTCCAAACAATTATTTTTACATGAACGAAATACAAAGATTCTCCAGTATTTCTAAGGTATGTTCTTAATTATGGACATCGTACTACGATTAGGATAAAACGACTAGGTATCTATAGCATAATGTAGCCCAATTGTGTCATTACATATCTAATACACTACATATCTATCTACATACCTTTTACCAGAAAATCATGCTTTCAAGCCGTTATTATCCGTATTACCCAAAAGAATTTGTTTTTATATCTATTTTTAGTGTTCATAAAATTATGACAATTCCTATAGGATTAGGATACGTAATATTTAAGTACATAAACATACAACGACAAAAATGTAGGCAAATTCAATATTTTTAAGATACAGGCTCATACCACATAGCTTACGTGTACTAAATAATACAGATATCCTATGATTATAATATTATGTAGGCGTATTTGTAGACATAGTTAATGGATAAGTCAATCCGTTCCTACAGTTTGTATTATATTTAGTATTATATTTAGGAAATAGTTTTATAGAAATAGTTATATAGGGAGATTTATTTGACTTGGTTCACTGCTTAATGTAACTCTTCATGTATGCAGCTATAAAGCTTCGTGTCAACATGACATTTCCCATGCACGAAAATCCCACCCGACCAGATAATTATTTTGCTGACTCGACCTAGTCGACCGCATTTGATTTCATGGCATTTACCATTTTACCAGACCAGGGCAATACAGTTTACACTTTTATCCTGATTTCTGTTATCTTATTCTATCATTTTTACACACCATTATATAGAATAGCATATAGTATTAAATCGTCTCCGCACTTATGCTTGTCACAGGGGACAGAGGTGATTGACGTTCCTTCGCAAATGTGAATACATATTGTTCATTTTCTACTTAAATAAATATCTAGTAAATATTGCACCTCTACATAAATACGTTAGGCCATAAGGCACTTTGAATGGTGTAATTTTGGTTACAGAAAAATCGTAATTGAGACAAATTAAATGCAACGAAGGTGCAAAAGCGTAATGTAATGTCTAAAAGTCGGCACAAGCGATGCCCTCATTTCAGTAAAACTTTTTGTTACCATATTATTACAAAACTATGTATTTATAAGTACAGTAAATTATAAGCATGCGATTTACACTTTATACACAAAATAGATATACATAAATGTATTAATGTATTAAAATTAAAATTGTACCAAAGAAAAATAAGGCCTAATAGAAATGGTGGCCAACCTAACTGTCCCAACCGATGCAATTGCAACATTCACTTCCTGACCTGAGTTGAGGCACTATAATTACAAAATTACTTTAAGATAAGTTCCTTCTTTTGTCTGTAGCATTTAAGCACAAAACATTTTTGTATGACATAACCTAAGCGTTAAGTGTATTTTAAACTGTGTATGTGAAACATTTTAGGTCATGTAAATTCCTAAAATAGATAGATAAGAGCGCTTGTAAATAAAGACTTTATTGTATAGTTATGTATTATATAAATGCAAAAAATATTGTTCTCCATTAAATAGTAGTAGTAGTAAATATATTCTGCTACATACTTAATCAACGAAATATATGTGATGTAATTATTAAAAAAACTTGTAACGAATATTAATCTTTGTTCAAAAATCTCATTTCTCTATGATTTATTAATTGGCATTTCTAATCAACTGTATCCGAATCAGTAGGTATCAGGTACTGCTTATATGCATTCACAACATCATATGCAAGTACTATATATGACGAAGAAAAGAAAGACCAATCTGATTAGATAGCATTCTTATGATTGTAATTAATCATTCATATGTAATCATAATAGAAACTACCGGCCAACATACCATAGAATGAATTCTGTTACACAAACGTTCAACTACATTATTATGTATATATTTTGCAATTTTAAGGCGGAGCAGTAGAATTGAGATTAACAAACAATAATAGAATTGTGACACAATAAAATGTTTGCGAATTGTACTTGGCTTGTACTTTCTTGAGCTTTTCCAGAATGAGTACGTGTATTGTGCATTAAGGGCCTAGTATACATATTGAGAAGCATTATATACGCTACGATAACGTAAACAGATGAAGAGGGCTGTCAATCCCCCTAATGCACGTCTATAATGCATATAAATGCAAATTATTGGAATGGAAACAGCAATAATCCATGTACATAGCTAACAGTTCATTTCCACTTCCTCAACTCTCATTGATTTTCTCTGTTTAGGACCAAGCGATATGATGTGATGTGAATGGGAGTTAGTTGGCAAATAAATAGCCAATGCAGTACAGTAAGTCGGAGCACGGAGCTGAACTTTCGTGACACACATCTGCGTCCGGTAAAAGCCAAACGCCAAATGCTCGGGTCGGCAGTCGGAGTGCACTCATTTTAGTCCGTCTCTCGAGAAAGTTCTCATCTACTACATAGTCATATAACATACACAGTATAAATACATAGTGGAGACAGGCAGGTGCAATTTAAGTATTAAATTACATGCAATTCCGCTCTAGGAAATAGAGAAAGTAGGTAAGTAAGAGAAATCCACTATTAGAGCAAAGCTACGAACTCAGACCAGGCAGACAGGCGTATTAAATAACAATATCTAGTAAATAATACGATTTGTAAACACATTCACATCAATTACACAACTTCATTTTAGCTAATTAGACTGAAATCACTCAGTTTGTACATTACATTAGTGAAAGCAAGTGAAAGCATGATTTCTCCAGTTATACTAATAGCAGAATCTCAGTAATAGCTATAAATGGGATTAGGAAGAGAAAGTGAGAACGCAGTTCCGGGATCTCATGGTAACAATGGAAATAGCATTGCAAAACAAATCTCCTAATATTTCCCTACCTACTTTTCACCGCAAAATAGCACATCGAGAGAAAGGAATAGGCAAATAGAAAGTTGATTCGTAAATTCCAAATCGATAAGCATAAAACTCATTGATTCATACGTACTTATGTAGTAATTACAGTAGCAAGGATTGAGAATAGTTTGTAATCGTTTATAATATTTAGAATTAGGCAATTCTCGTGAAAGAGAATCATAGCAGTGATGAGTTTGAAAAACTTGGAATGTAAAAATCCGGTAGTTTATCAAGAAGTCAATTCCCTGATTTGTGAATACTTGGAGCTAAATGGCTTAGAGAAGACTGTAGTCATTTTTGCGAATGAATGTCGTGCCAAAGCCCTTCCTTGTCCATTTCCACCTACGGATCAAGATACTAAGGCGTCCTTCAGTCATTATGACTCGGAGAAGATGCTCAAGTCTTTCGACGAGGGAGATCAAGATTCTTTCTTCAAGGTCCTCAACTAATTCCTATTAGAATACTATTATATTTGACTTGCTTCTGAAATCATTATATAATCTTGCAAATATTTTCACATCAATTGCAAATTATTACTTGCGACATAAAATATTATTCTTTACAAAATTAGCAGATATTTTTGGAACAACTTTAAAAACTTAAAATTGCCTACTGCTTATATAACTAATTTTTAAATTAATTAATTTTTAAATTAATAAAAAGTATTAATTAATTCCACATTTTTGGAACATTTGGAAAAATATAACCAAAAATTATTTTTGCAGATGTGGCGAATATTTCAAGCTCACATTCAATCGGCAACAAGTGACATGCAGAAATTGGAAGTTTATTTACGGGTTCACTTCGCCCTTTGGCCAAAGGCCCATCGTGACCCGGAACAAATCCAACAACAGTCTATGCATCAACTGAAAACATTTTTCGAAGAGTACGCTTCAAAATTGTCCAATGACACTTCAGTCCTCCCTCTTTTTGCACTGCCTTACGTATCCGATCCGGAATCTCATCCGATTTTCCGGGATTTATTTCTTGTAAGAAAATCTCAAGCAATACTAGCATATATACTTAGTTGGAAAGCATAATGTAATCTGTACTATTTTATACAGCCTGATTGGACAATAAAACTGCGAGTACAACTGGAAATTACGGTTCGCCGATATTTCGACCTTCTTGAGAAAAATATAAGTCAGCATTCGAAATTAGTTTCTCTTGTAGTAAAATCTCGTGAAGGAAGTATTGCTGCGCTTCCCTCCCCTTCCACTTTATCAACATTCCAAACAACTGCAGGAGCATCCGCTGCGGCAACTACTACTGTTGCCATTCCAGAAAAAAAGTCAAATGAAGTCGCGATAGCTGTTCACTCTCCTCCTCTTCCCGATTATTACCGAGATCGCTTTTTTCAACTTGTGGAAACTTACCGAAAAATTCGCAAGCTTCTTAAAGGAACACGGGATAGTTATGGAAAATTACTAAGTAAGTACGATATAACAGTTAGATTGATCTTTCATTCCAATTTTTTAAGATTTTTGAAAACAAATGGAATTATTTACAGAGGTAGCCAACGAATTAATTGCTGCCCTGGAGCTTTCCGTTAATGGACAAGGAATTGCCTTGGACCCCATTTTGCAAAAATGCAACTTGATCTTCCCAGAAATATTTACTCCTATGGATTCAATTAATGTAGGTTTTATCTGCAATCAATGTACATATTACCCAAAAATCTGTAACACATTTAGTTAAGGCTTAATAATTTAGTGCTTCAATTTTATTGAATGGCAGAGTAAACCGGATATGGAGTACTTTAAAGCTTTGGCAACTGGGCCATGTTTCGATAAAATGCTGGACTCGGATGTTAGCTTATTCTTTCTGGGGATTTCTGATATGAGTCCAGATGCTATGGACTATCCTAAAATAAAGACTGTGCTCTCTTCTGAAGATGTTAATTACATGGACAAGTTAGTTTTACTACAAGCGCTACGATGGGTAAGCTTATTCCAACTTGCGATAGTGCTAAAATGTTACCAATAGAACAGCAACTTTAAGAGATTTAAATTTCCTTATTCTTATTTTCTTCAGCTATTAACGAAAACCACTACAAAATGTCGGAAAGATGCAATGGACGCTTTCGTCGTTAAAGATTTATTGGGACTGAGTGATAAAAACATGGAGTATCGTTCGAAAATATTTTCGGTTATGTTGTCACCTAATCCTACTTATATTAAAGAGGTAAACAAGTTTCTCATCTTTGCAAAAATGAACCAATTTTCATTTTTCTACTAACAAATATTTTCAATCAACAGTGTTTCTCCAGACTCCTAAATTCAATTGCATCGACAAGTTCTGGAAGAAGTTACATGTGCGTGTCAAATTATTGCCTGGAGATTCTAGTTAAAGCCTTAATGAATTACAAAGATGAATCCGAGTCCTTTATCTGTCAAATGATTGTGGCTACTCTACAGAAATTAAGTTTAAGGTATTAATTCCTATATCTTTTCATATAGTTTTGGATTGAGAGATAGAACAATTAATTAGATTATATTGTATTTATTTTGCAGAAAAAAGATGAGATTGGGAATGATTGACCGAAAAGTGATCCAGTGGGTGACAGTTCAGCTAAAAATTGATTTGGAACAGCAGAAGAAGGAAATCGCTGAGGGGAAATCGCAAGAGCAGAAACCGGGGACGAGTGATGGACCATCAGTCAGCGCTCAGTTTAGATTTAATCCATACTTAATGGAATATTCATGGGCTTTGTTGATGAATTTGTGTTTACACGAGGAATCTATGGGTGCTACTTCCGCAATTGCTCCAGATATCCTCACTTGCATTGTCCAAACACTTTTAAATCAACCGTCTAAAGAAGTATGTTCCACAAGCGTCCATTTTTTCATTCATAAAAAAGATATCATTCTTTAAACTTCATTCTAAATTCTTTTTGGCCACAATAGTAGGTACTAAGTAAAGTCGATGTTAATTTTTTGTTTATAGGTTGCTCCCTATGTTATCAGCACATTATACAGTATCTTAAGAAATGAACAAATATTTGACATGGCAAAAAGAATGCAACTTGAAACCGTATTCTCATCAATCCTGCAACAAGTAAGTAATGATACTACAACTATTTACCTACTTACAAAACCACAAAATGGCAAGCTACTTAAAACAAAAATGGTGGATTTTGATATTTGCAGACCGATTCTGAAATTGCTATGCATTTGCACCAAGTTCTGGCAATTCTATATGTTCGAGGCCGAAATCGCTTGGCAGCGTCTAGTGAAGTGGATTACGATGATGACGAGAATGTAAAATACTCCTTCTTTAATAGGAATCATGTTCAAATAAAGAAAATTCCTTTAGATAATTCTGGTTAAAGATATTTAAATATTATTTTCGTCTTTTCAATTGCAGCCTGACCCAGATGACTTTGAGCCAGAGCTGGAACTGCACGAATCCTGGACAACCGTTTTAGAAGAGAATGCTCTGTTGGGCGATGATCTACTGCTTAGGAAATATATGACTCCTAGTGAGACGCAGTTAGCCGTGATACCACACCATCTCAGCCCAATGTAAGAAGCGTTCAGTTACAGTCATTGTACTCGGATAAAATTAAATATATCTAGCTAAAACTACATTGTTTTTTGTTTCAATGAATTTACATCAGAACTGCAGAGCAACAAGGGATTATAGTTCGACCGACAACACCAAAAACCCCAGATCTCCGAGTAAAATTGAGCCAACAGAAAATATCCGTTCAGATCCAACAGACAGTTGAATATGACGATTCAGATGTTCCCTTTGAGGAAGAGCTACCAACCCCGACAGTCATATTGCACAACACGAGACGGCAAAACAGTAAAGAAGGAAGTCCAAATATAATATACGCAAATACGTCAGCCTTGCGACATCCCTCCCAATCTGGCCCCTCAACTTCCAAGGGCGGTCTGGGAAATATGGGAAATTCGTTCGAACAAATCCCTCTTTCAAAAGGGAAAACTCCCCCGGCAGAAACAATGAACACGACGGCAAAAAAGAGTATCATGAAGAAAGCTCCACATAAACAAACTCTGAATCACGTTTTAGCGGATGGTAGGGAGCAAGAATTGGATGCCAGTAGGTCGATGCACCCCGCACAGCCCCGTCTCACTGTACAAAACGGGGGCACCAATGAGCCTAATCAAAATTTTGACTCGGAGATTGCAGCCACAAAAACCCCAAAACTTAAACGAATGGTTAAGAAAAGCAAAAAAGTTGTCCGTTCCTAATTCCTATACCTATTTCATGTTAACTGTGCAAAACATTCACTCAAGTTGATCTCTATGCTTTCAAAAAATCAGTTTTCTCGGAGAAATTTCCTATTTTCTCTTCGGGTGCTTCTACAAATAATATCTAATAACATTAATATTCAAATCTTCAATAATTATTTTATGTACAAAGATAAATTCCCTGTTTAAATTCAAAATCATGTAAATAATGGAGTCAAATCGTAATGTACCAAATGTTTTCTGTCAAAAACAAGAACAACAGTCCATTTTAATTTCATTTTTGCAATTTCTATCCACAATTTACAATAAATAAGACTTTAGAACATCAGTTTTATGCAATACAATACAATAAAATACACAACTCATCAAGTGATACGACCGTTATAGACTATACAGAACAGACTAGATTAAGGTAGGATTTGGATAATAATAATACAAATCTGTATATACGTACTTAGGTGTAGGTGGATGAAACTGTTTAGCTATGTTAGTACTTCTACTGTATTAATATTGTGAATATTTTATTCGTTGCGTATGGTACATCAATTATTCATTGATAAAAAGAATACATACTGCGGATTGCTCGTATTACTTTTACAGAAATCTTTATCAAATCAATATCATTGTTAATGCAACGGTAACTAGAAGACAGTGCAGTGCAGTGTACGCACAAAATAGAGCACACAATACATTGGTACTTCAATATTTGGATTGGAAGCAATAATATAGGCAATACATTAAATACTTACTTAAATTACATATTTTACGTTACATAATATTATGTTGAGTATGTCCAACAATACAGTAAATTGGTATTAACATGATATACTCCTATTTATTTATGACACATACACATCTCTCCGTCTGTAATTTATACTTATACATATAAACGTTACCTATGTATAATAGCAAGATGCGGTTTCAAGTTTTAAATACCTCATCTGCTCATCTCTAACTACAATTTATTATTATGCGTGAAAATGTCAAAGTATAAGATGATTTCTGGGCATTATCTTAAGACGACCATTTGGTCTCTTAATCTACCATCAAAAATTAGCTAAGTTTCAACGAGGAATTTACATTCTATGTACATTTATACAATATATTTAAGAATACAATATGAGCAAAAATAATATCTATTTTAATTGTATAGTAGAGCTAGTGCTAATTTAATATCTTTATCGGAGTATTAATTTATTATAGTTTAGCTTGTTCTTTTAAAGCTGCTTGGTTCTTCAAGCATATTTATTATGTAGTCTGTAGTACAACAGTTAAAATACTATTACTGACTGGTTTCCTTAGACTGCAACTGTATTGTACTAAATGTAAGCTATTCATGATAAATATGTATAATGGCTGGGAATAAAAATGCATTTATTTGTTTCCATAAACTAAATTAAGTTACTTACGAGTATTTTGATTTGATCTACTATATTGCTGCAAAATATGGCCTTTAAATTCGGTTTATACGTTTACATTTATAATCTACTAACTACTAATATAACTTTTGTGCACTCGTATAGTTACATTTACTTACACTGCAGACTTCTTCTGTAAATAGTCATATAGCTTGCTTATTTTTAGGTACTTACATTCGTTGATTCATTAACACTAACATTTTTCTCGTATAATTATATGTGTATGTATGTGAGTCCGTTTGCGGCATCAGCACTACTTAGCAGTGATTTTGCTCACAATCAATACAAATACAATTTACATAAGTAAATATATCAATAATTAGCCTCTTTGAATAAAACTATATTCTATTTTTTTTATACATAATAACTCATTAATTGCTAGGCATATTAAGTATAAAGTATAGTAGTGCACTTGCGACATTAAAATATTACGACCGCGTGCTGTACTTCATACTATTGTACAAGTTAATTCTTAGTTATTACTGTTACATTTACATCTCTACGATGTAAATGTAGAGATGTAAATCCGTAATCAACTACTTTTGCTCCTTTGCTTTTGCTTATCAATTGTTACTTTTCAAACCATTGGCTAATCATGGTAAGATTACTTATTTTATAAGTTTACAGAACCTACATGTTATGTTAAATACAGAAATCTGTAAAACGATGAATCTTCTCACAAATAGGGATACACAGGATGACTGCAGGGATAACTAATTGTAATTGATAAAGTAAGTTTACTAACACTTAATTGAATTTAGTTAATTTTACATTACTGAACTTAACTGAACACCAGCCACCGAAATTTACCATACAAAGGTATGTTAGAGCATAGGGAGCTACACTTCTTTTTATTATACTTTTTAATAAATACCACTGGTTATAAAATTATGACAAGAATAAAACCCTGAATCTGGTTCAATAAATATACCTAATATAAATAGTCAATATCATTAACATCGTGTTATCGTGTTCATACTTCAATTATCAGCATTGTACAATCACTTCCACAGAATAATTGTAAATTATTTGTTTGTGTGTTACATTTTTGACACGCATTTTCGAATTAATTCAATTGTTCCCATTATGAAAACTACTAACTGCTGAATTAAAAATGCAATTGACAATTTTAAATTATAATCTATCTGTACAAAAATCAATTAACTTTCGGTACCATCGTACCAATGAACTAATTTACTGTCGACACATTTCAAAATATTTTCGTTGACCATAACACGTATATATCAGTATTCTCTTGTGAACACAATAATAAAATAACTTTGTAAATAGACAAGATTGCAAACGATAACTTATATTACGCTTGAAGCTAAACTGTAGTAAAAACCTTTTTATACAATTTCGGACTCTTAACATTAGAAAGTACAATTAGCAAAGAATAGCGATTTTTGTCAAAACCTCCATCTAAATAGCGAAGTCTACATTTTTATGTTTGGACAGACTACTTCGGTTCTGCCATATTATGCCTGACCCTCCTCTTTAGTTCTTATACACTAATGCACTTCATTTCATAAACATGAAATTCTACAAATAGCAAACATTATAATTTTGCCCCAATTTTAAGAGAGTAAACAGAATATATGTTTACTACATTACTAATTAGTTTCTATCAATATCAATTATCCTTCCCATTTGGTTTATAGACACCATTAGTCTTAGAATTGGCGTTGTTAGAAGAAGATGCGCCGGTAGCAGAAAAAATGTCCAGTTTTGAATTGTTCACCGGACTTGTAACAGAGCTGCTAGCGTTGACGATAACGTCGCTGCTCTCTTCGTCCATCATCTTGAGTGGGATGCAATTCTGACTATCTCTTATCGCAGTCAGAATGAAAAGAGGAGTCATATTTCCAGCGATCCACTCGGCGCTTTTAGAAAAACAAATGAATTTCATATGAATTTAAAAATACGTTGTACATCTAATATTTTCTACAATGTAAAAGTAATGAAAATGGAAGCAGAAGGCAAATCTCTTGAAACTATTCAATACATCACTACAATTCAAAACTATTTCAACCCGATAGGTAAACTCAGAAAACCAACTACAAGCAAACTATTACAGAATTTATCCGCCAAGTAAATCCCTTCGCCCGTTAATATTAAAAACCTGGAAAAGCATTCATTTTTTGCAAACAATTTTAGTTAAGAGGACAAAAACAGCAGACAAAAATAATGAAAAATAGTTCGAGTGACGCAACATTGTTATTCTTCCAACATAAATGCCATTTTGAAGATAGGAGCTTTTATACACGCTACACGATTTTTTAACAAGACAGAAATGCAAGAGTCCAAGAGTTAATTGGAATGGAAGAGATTCAATAAAAAATTTAGACGAACTGCAAATATAAAGGTCAAGCTAATATCTAAGAAATGTACTACACAAAAAGTCTTAAATAGGAGAAGACAGATGAAGCATGCGAATTTTACTCCCTTTTGGAAATGCGAAAAATTACCGCAATATACCTTAATATTATTATCAAGCAAATTCACAATCAAACACTAGTAACACCTTTCTATTACCAAACAAACCAGATTCCCGTAAGTAACCCAAACTAATGTATCAAAGTACTCATCAGCAACAAACTACTAAACCACGTAATTGAGAAATTGGAGGAGATTATTTAGAAAATTCTGGTGTTTTCGAGACCTGTCATCGGACGTGGCAATAGTTTCCTTAATGGCGCAATTAAGGTAGACATCCCAAGGCGCTGTACTACGATGTGTATTGAGAATCTCTTCCAAAAAACAACTGGGCAGCTCATGCTTAGCCCAATGGTTGATCACAATCGTCAGAAATCGGCACGCCTTTATTAATCGTTATTTTTATTTATATTCAGTGTTGTATTAATTTCATTAATTTTCATTACCTACCCCCGCAAGATCGTAGTGAAACGTTAATCAACTTGTATTTCATAGTATTAGAACAGTAATAGCAATAACAATAACCCCAACTTCTTGGCATTAACAATAAAATTAATAATAAAACACTAGTTAATTTTAATTGCAGATACATACCTAAAAGTAACTAAAATAATTGTTATCTTAACTAACGTAAATATTTATTGGATCTAAACTAAAATAATTATTTCATTAACTAAAACTACTGTAAAAGTCTTACCTGTTCTAGTGTTGCGTTCTTTTTCTTATCTACACAATTTAGGTAGCCAGTTATTGCCCCAAAGGCCTTATTTTTGTCTCCACCACCAGCATGTAGATTGTGTTTCAGAGCTCCTTCATGATTTTCAGACAAAGTTTCCAAAAGACATGCTGCTTGATGATTATTCCATTTTATGCACTGCAAAAGTATTCATGAACATATGTTTAAAACCATTATTTTATTTTATTTGCTGACAGATTGACAATTAAAATACTTACAAGTTGTGTCAATGCTTTAGGTTCATAATTTCTCCTAAAGGCTTTCAATGCCCATTCCAGGAGTTCTTGATCTACGGCGTTATTTGGTGGGGCTATTTTATGAGTACTCATAATGCTGCTGTCGCCTTCCCACGACACTTGTTTCGGTAACCCTGGAATATCTCTGAGACGAAAGTAGATATTAGACGGTTGGCGAACTTTGACAACCCGTTTTTTTGTTCGTATCGTCATTACAGACGACTCTTCATCAGTTTCCATTCGTCCAAGCTGCAATCGTAAACGCAATCATATTTATATATAAACTGTAAGCAAGAAACTCTTTAAATAAATAAATAAAAATAACCCAATTTTATCAAAAATAAATACACTTGTTAGGAGGGTGAAATGACCAGTTTTCATATATAGAATACCGGACTTGGTATCTCCTTCTTTGATTTTGCATTTGAAATATGTTATATCATTATTCAGTAAACGATATAACAAATTGCATGGTAGTTTCAAATGCTTCGTAATTGTATTCTCTACACTACAGTTGCAGTTATATAAACATCAAATCTGTATTCTTGCTCCTAGTGAGTCTCGTTCTTACAACACCACAATAATCTAGCTTATCCTGTTACACACGTTGCCCCTACTCCAGTTGTACATGATAAATAAGCTTAACTCAATATGAATACCTAAATACGAAAGGACAGCATGCTGCATCTAGGATAATAACTTGTCTACCCTATGCTGTGCATTGCATTGTTGTCCCTGCTCTGCTTCTAGAGTTGACTGCAACTGGCGTGCATTGTATTTATATTACATATATGCTACAATATTGTAGTAGAGCCAATGCTTCACATTCATATTACATAAAAAATACCTATTAACATTTACAGTTAAAAAAAATAATGTATGAAACGACATTTAATTGGCTTTTTTAAAAATATGCAACGTATGTATACTATATATTATGATATCAAACGCAGCTGACGTAAGTCACAATTTTACAGCAAAAATCGAATACGGTTAAGAAACTGTTGACTGTTGCGAAGAAATACAGAGAAAACGTAACAACTGCAATCATAGACATTTACTTCCCTTAGATAATCGTAGCCATAAAGGTAATGCACTTACTTGTCCCACAGAATTGAATCCACACCCACACAATCTAATTTATATAAAAAAATAATGATTTAGTTTTTATATAAAAATAATGATTTAATTAAGTTTATTATATCAATGAATTCTTAAAAAAAGATTTAAACATAAAACTGTACCGTCCAGTATCCTTCTCAATGATAAAAGTACAATCTCCAGCGCAAACCAAATCAGAGGCAACAATCATTTTATCTTCACAGTCAATCAGCTCTAAAGTTTTACTGTCATCATCAGGCCGCACTAATTGTCCACTTTTACCCAACCCCCAAGTATAAACGAAACCAAGTGACGTCATCACAGCTAAATGTGTAGTTGCTACATTTGCCTGGAAATAATATCATTCAAAATATTACACAAATTTTGTCATCGCCTTAATTATAAGCGTTAAGCGTATAATAAAATCTTAGAGATCATTACTTTAACAATATCTCCAGCCGTATGTGCAGTGTCAATCATACTAGGAAATGAGAAATCCTTTTCTTCTTCCCATGAATCATCTGGAGGTCCTTTTTCTTTCTTTTTCGATCCTGTTAACAGGGACCTTAACGTTGCTGGATTCAGCCCGGTATAAAATAGTCTATTTTTCGTCGTCACCATTACCTGGAATAGATTTATGAATGAGGGAACATGAAAATTGGTATTGTAACAGAATTAATAGATACGTTGGTACATATTTTGTTTTTCCTGTATAACTCCTTCTCCTTCATTTATGTTAAAAGAGTTAATGCAAATCCAGAAACAGTATAATTAAGTACTAACAACATAAATGGAATGCTTAAATGTACAGGGGGTGAAATGACCAAGTTTTATTTCAAAAGATGGTTTTGGTATCCCTGATTTAATTTCGCATTTGAAAATTTCAGATACCAAAGTTCTGCATGTAATCACAATTATAATCAAATGTTCAACTTTTACATATATTATTATGGGTAGGCAAGAACCTTAAATCATTCTTGACATAGTTTAATATGTACTTACTACCAATACCAATCACGCAAATTATAATAAGGACCTTACATAGTGTACATTTCTACTCCATGTCGTGTCTACCATTTTATTTAAATGTGTTTAATTATAGGTTTCGTCAGTATTAGCGCAGTTGAACACGAAGGCCGAGGTAAATAATGATATCCTTAGTCTGCACGTTCCAAATTCCTAACTGCTATTTTTTATTACTTATTTATTATATTAACATTTTAACGATATTCAGATATCTTTCTTTTATATCCTTCAGAGTACAGTACACCCAAATTAAAATATCAAACATTTCATACGCATGTAGTACTGTAGGAACTGTAGTCACTTTATGCACTACTACTATTAAAGCATTCATGACAATGTACAGTACAAATACAGATAGAAATGTACTTTTCCATAAAAGTGTACTGTAGAAGCAGATTTACTGCATGTAATTTCAAATGGAGAATAATTTATAACATACTTAACTTATTAGTATTTTCCTATTATTGATTGAAATATTTTCATACTTTAGGTCTATCTAGATGATATGAATGGTTGAAGGGTACATAACATGAAGGTATGTTTCATTCAAACCCCCAGCAATGCTACTAAATTGAGTATTTCTGTATCTTTATGCAATAAGGTTCATTATTAGCGCAGAGCAGAGCAGAAAGGGAATGCGGACATTTTATATGGTTTATGCACATATAAATATAAGTCTAGCGAGTAATATAAAGCTAGAAATAAGTCATAAAGGTGCCCATAGCCCACTTTTAGAGAAGGTATTACGATCACAATGGGATTTGAAACAAGACTTTGGCATCCTAACGAAGGGAGAAAGGAAACGGGGATAGGATGTGGAAAATATGAATAGAATGGAATGGCACGCTAGACGTTAAACGGAGAAATGAAATATGAATATGTACTCTTAACTATTTCAGCCTGAAAAAGATTCTTTGACCCGAAGAGGTGAAGTTAGCGAGTTGCCTAGATATTTAGCTTATACAATGCATATAAAGGAACGGGATTAAGAAGAGAAAGCTGAAAGCTCTTATGTAACTCATGTATAGAAAGTGTACGTGTTGCTTATCTTGATGAAAGAAAACCTTCTAACGAATGGCCAAGTTGCCTGACCGATCATTTGGATTTCCACAATTGGCAATGCTCATAATTATTTGAGTCACTAGTCACACAACAAGGCAACACTGATCCTATTTATTTCACTTCATTGAGGATTATGTTTTCTGAATCTTATGCTGCTTTTGCGGGTCTTACTACAAAAAGCAAAGTCAAACTAATGTTAGCCAGAGAATGAAATAAAATCCAGTTACATTCATGTTCATAACATAACTATAACCAGAATATTCTACACCTGGATCAAATTCCTCTCCCTATACTTACTTACTTATAAATACTTTCATTCCATGGACCGGGACGGACACAGCACGGGCACATTTAACTTTAACTGCATTAGAAGAATCCAACTATATACCCAAACGGCTACCCTGCATTGCAATTTTGGTGATAACCTTATTGTTACATACTTAATATAGATTATGTGCAGATCAATAGAGAATTTAGCTAGTATCTGAAATTAGATTGAAGGATTTCATAACTTTTTTTCAGTTTGCTTGACATTCACATCACTACATCGTAGCAATTTTTCGCATTACCGAATTAACTTCACTCGGTAATGGAACTCTTGCACTTAACCAAGAAATAAAACTGTTCTACCGGATTCTAGATCGATTGCTCCAAGTTTCGCTAATCCTTAAGCTGAATCAGAATCAGAACAGTTAAAAAGTGACAAATTATATTTAAAATGGGAGAAATACATTACGAAGACAAAGTGTACTGCTGCTCAAACACGCCAAAAGCGGAATCAAGAGTAATTGCATTGGTTGACATCGTAAGAATCATTAATTATTTACTCATTCCACTAATTCGGAACAAAAATAACATTTACTTTAACTACCAATATACATCTATGAATTATAGTAATTGAATAATACCACTGCAGAGACTAATTTACTTTCGTTTTCAGATTGGATATTTTTTCGCATTAATATTCTGTTCGTGTGCAACCGATCTGGTGAAAAATGACCCGGAGACATTCCGTAATATGACTGAAAGCCAAAATGCATCTTTAGCAACTGATTTTAGTTTTCTCCTAGACTTAGAAGGTTAGTTTGGGCATTTCAATTACTAGTAGTAGTTAAAGTTACATTTCGCAAAATTACTATACTACATAACATGTACCTACATATTATAGTAATTAAACCCGCTAAAGAAAATATTGTGCCAGTCTTGTAATGCTATTCCTGTATGTATTTATTAGATGAAGAACAAAGTTTTTTCTTTGCTGGCTTACTAATATGGTGTGTTTTCGGAATGTCTATGGGGACAACTTTACTTATTGCTGCTGAAAAGGTGATCTTTTGTCAATGTCACATAAATTGTAATTTGAAACAGTACTTTCTTAATAATAAGTATGTGCTTTCCCTAGTTTTCTCCTTAATTCGAGTAGCACAAATAATTAATCAGTCAATCAATTCTGCTACTTTTTTGGTGGAGAGTTTATACTATTCATATCCATTTTCTTAAATTTCAATCTGGGAGTTCAGTTTAAAGCAGAGGGGTTCAATTTACTGGTAAATCTAAGGCAGATATTTTTGTAGCCAGTGATTTCTTACTTAGCAAGCAATAAAGTAGCCCTCCCTGGCAATTACGAAGCCTAAAGGGAATCGCAGTCTAAGTGGATATTCAATTCTAGTTCTTTTCTTTCTCAGGGGAAAGTAAAAGGGAAAGTATAAGGGAAAGTAAAAGCAGAAGTAAAAGTAGAATTAATTAGTAAACCTGTTTTAATTTCCAATTTAAAAATACCCATTTCTGTCATTGCAGTCGTACCAAGGGCTACTGAAGTTGTGGTTTGCATTGACTCTATTAGAGATCTTTCTGAGTTTGTTCCTGGCCGTGTTGGCCGTGATGTATTTGGAGAGGAAGACGTCCATCACTTTCTTCTCCGTGATGGCCTACCTCTACAAATGGTATGAATTGTGGATTGTCTTCAGACTCACGAAAGAACTACGATCTGCCTCAACAGTTTTTGCCAGGGAAGGGAACAAGCCGTATCCCGCATTCACAGTGAATGGACCCACCCCAAGTGCAGATGCGGATACAGAGAGCTATAATTCCCATACGGTTTTCACGATAGAAGGCCACACGCCACCTCCACACAGTCAAAACGGAAGAATACAGCTAAGCAGCTAAATCTACCAACTGCTATAAATGTGCTATGACCTTACTAACTGAATTTTTATAATACACCTTCACCTTCGACAACATTTTTGATTTTATTATTTAGTTTAGACGAATGCATAGGAATACCAAACTTCGTAGGTGTACTGATTTCACAACTACATCAGTGCAGTCAGATCAAGTCACTTTTATATTTAAATTACAAATTAAGTAAGTGCTTATACTACAGTACACTTAGATTATACAGATTACATACTTAAAACTTAAAATGTACAAAAACAATTATTTTCAATTTCAAAAGTGTAACGTTGTCTGTAATGGTTATAAGCTCTCATAATAAAAATGCTACACTATATGGTATATGCTTTCCCATGTCTTCAAAATGACCTCAATGAAAATGTACATAATGAAAATGCAATGCACATAACGTAATTGAAATGTAACACTGGAGGAACGTTAATAGCATATAATATACTTTTATGCCGTCTTGTCAGATAGGAAAGGGGAATGTACTTTTGATTCGACGTTTTGTCTCTATCAACCTAAATATATTTAATTCTCTTATGCAGCAAGCGAACTAGTGAAAGTTTTGTACAATTTACTTAGTAAGCTTAAAATTGGTTAATACGAGTAGATTAGTATATGTATTAGAACTATATTGTATTGTAACATCGAACATCAATCATCCAGCAGTAATTTGCATTGTGCATGTTGGCATCTCGTCATTTTTTATAAACTGAGAAAAAGTGAAAGCTAAAAGTAGAATGATTACTGCTGCATTTTTGATGTGTACACCTCAGACCTCAACGAGCAAATGCGCAATACAATACATAAAATTGCAACAAAGTAACCCCAGGTCGAATTGAAGCAATTCAATTTTAATTCTGCCTAAAAACACAAGTCTGCTACCTAACTGCATAGCTAGTAAGGTCGCTAAACGTAGGCGTTCTGTATTACAAGTACCTTTGGTGATGGTGATTACTTTGATTAGTAGAACTTTTAGCCTTCTTATATGTATGCAATAAAATAAAGTATAAGTGTTGAGTATTGTCTTAAAAGGCAAGGCCTAGCAGGTAATTTCTATATATCATTACACATTGAATTGCTCGTTTATAGTATTTGATTAATATTTATTGGCGGAGACTATTATAGCACATAAAATTAGTATAGGCGTATATAGTAGTAGTGTGTGTGATTGCAAATGTTGTGCCGAGTGAATTTCATTGGAATTTGAATTGGACTACAGACGAGTTAGCATGCCGGAAACTCATTCTGTACAAGAGTAATTTGACCAACAGAAACAATAAATAACAATTGTGTCACACCCGCCAGCGATCTAATGGACAGCTCTAAAGTTGGAGAAAGTCGGACAAACAACCTCCAGGGAAAGTACACCTAAAACGAAGCTAAGAGAAAGACTGACGTTTGAACACCATATACTCCATATTCTATACTGGAGTTCTACATAGTCTAGAATCAAAAAGTAGTAAACTTGTAGTAACTTAACTCAGGTCTTGCACAATCACATTTTCCTGCTTGACAAGTCACAGATTATTTTCATATTATATTCTTAAAATTTAAAACTGACCATACCAGCAACAGAGCAGGCAGCAGGATGGATTATCGTATATTAATCCAAATCTACAATTTGAACTAAGCTTAAACAAAATGCTATATAATCAGTGCTCGGACATGTATGCATTAAGAAACAAATAAATCCACCACAACAGAAGTAAAATAAACCAAACATTGAATTGAAGTTATGCAACTTGCTCACCAAGTACACACGACTAAAATATTTCTGTAAAAAACACTAAACTCGCTAAACCTAAACCATTAACCAACTTTTCCAAACAAATGGCGAATTCGGGATCGCATAATTACCTGTTACACGATGAAGTAATAATCTGTATTTAAAGCATAATAGAATAAAACATACACCTGAATGTTGTCATTCGTATTCATAACATAAACCAATAATATATCCGACCGCTGCGCTGTTTGCAACACAAAATGCAACCACGCGTACATTTTTTAATGGCCAACCCCAATATTGGGTACCTAATGTACAATATCATGCAGGCAAAAGTAGATAAAAGTTATCTGGATGCACAACGACAACGGCCAACCTTTCATTCATTGCCAGACTTTCTTAATAAACAATTAAATGTACGATTTGCTTATTGCAAGCGACTTAGGCAAAAATGCCTGGTGAAATATTTTTGACACTGCTTTCTTCACTCGATCTGACAATTTACAAAATACAACTCCTTTCTATAAAGGTATTTTTTATAAAAGTCCTGTAAATTACATATTTAGGCAATTCATTTGAGACGAGACCATTTTACAATACATTCGTATACAATACACATGAAAATGACAAGTAGGGTGAGTATTTGTATACAAATACTAAATAGTAGTCGAATACAGAAAAGCTAACTTCATTGAATACTACTATTACTACCTATACCACTACCACTCCTATTCTCCACTGCACTGTGGTCTCAATCTCTCAATGAGCCTGTCTCATCATAGTATTATATTACGTTCCAACGTTCCTATACATGATGCACATTTGCTATAGTAGCGCAAATTAAGTAAGTCAGTAAGTCAAGCCAAATATTGGAGGACATTGAGTGACTCGTTAAATCAAAAACTGTTTTAAACGAGAAAGAGACTACGTCTGGATAGCTACCTTATACTTATATATGTCCCTATTTACCTTTTTTACGAAAGAAAGTAATCCATTTTAGATTTACTATGTCATGAGTCAAGGTATGAACAAAGCTATACGAAAACATGTTATATAAGTATTATTGCCTTAAGTTTAGACTTCTGTTCCCGTAGAGTTTCCAATCCAAGCAATATACGTAGGAATATGTCAACAAAACTCACTGTTTTCTTATATCTAACTCGGTATTACATTTTAAGTTACATTCCAATGTAAATGTATGCTACATAACAACATAACATATATACACATTATTACACATATGTACGTACGTAGCACAAACACAGCACAATTACTTACAATGTCTAGTTGTTGAAGTAATCATGCATGCCAACTAATGCAACTAAAATTACATAGTTTTACCTAATATCATATAATATCGTTCTACTTATATGTAGAGTGGTTAGGAAATTTAAGCCAAACCAAGCCAGGCCAGGGCTATTGTTCTAACTAATCGTAAGGCGTATTGGCGTATGGCAGGTAAACTGGACTGTGGGCATACCTTATATAGAAAGCGAACCATTTCTCTCATGTAGAAAGTCAGCTTAGAAAGTTTTGATCTTATCTGATTCAATCCAGCCAACAACTTTTGACATTATGCTTTACTATTACATTACATTACACTTACTAGTAAAAGTACCCACGTCGTTGAGCAGAACACAACTAACTACTATTTACATTTTATATTACCTACATGTATCCAACAGTTTATGACGAACTAGCCTTCAGTTTCAGTTGTCTAAATGCATGCTCGGTGTAAAGAGCCTGGGCTTACTCAAGTCAGGCAAAGGCCTGTGTTCTACACTAAATATCATCAGCTACCGATACCGACACATTTACAGTTTCTAACGAAATTCAAAATTACAATCCAAGGATCAAGGAAGGGTTCCTTGTAAAAGGGTTGTTTTTCATTCGACATTCTCCCTAGGATTTCAATAAATTTTGAAATATTTCAAAATGACAGAAAGATGGTTCCTCTGCTCAAGTTCTGCCCGGACAGAGTGCCGACTCCTCGCAACTATAGACGTGGTTAGAATTCTAAAACTTAATCTCAATTTGCTACACACATTTATATCAATCAGCACAACTTAATTGTAGTTATTATACAGCCACAAAAATAGTATCCTTAATTAATTAAGGTGTCTGTGTGATCTACAGGAGTCAATCAATAACTATTGTGTTTATTTATTAACATTTCAGATAATCTCCACCTTCATGTTAATACTCTTATTTCTGTTGACATATGCTATTCGAGAATATCCTTACTTACTCGCAGAATATGTTAATGAGGATCCTGACAATAGACAAGACGTGGGTAGATTACTTGCATATGGAAGTAAGTTTTCAATAAACAATTATTGAATATTTTATATAGGTAAATGCTACCTGTTTACACCATGAATACTTTTAAGTTGGTTAATATCCATTAAATTTTTTTACTACTATTCTAGATTAGATTATCATTCAAATTATACTTTCCCTAGCTTTCTCTTAATGTGGACCTTCAGTCTTCCTAATTTCAATTTCCTTACATACAATTTCTGAAAATCTTTCTCTTTGAACGAGTTCTTAAATTTTCCGTGTGTGTGTTTTTCAATTTTAATTAAACACAAGTAGTTTGTGTATGAAATTACTAGATAAATCTTTCTTCTGTAGTTTTATGTACTTTAGCAGTAGAGGCACCGGCACATGAATCTACATACCTATTTCGAATGACTCATACAATTTTAAAGTGCGTGATTAGCATAACTGACATATTCATACTAATAATTTATTCTCAAAAATTTCAGGGGCAAAGCAAGCATTATTTCTTGCAATTCCCTGGCTCCGAGCCGGCACTTCTTGGCTGCTAGGAATACTGCTATTTTGTGGAGCTCAAAATGTAAGACTCTTGCTAACGCTTATATTCTTCTTCTATTTCATACCTCACTCACACAATATACGTAAAAGTACTATTACAACATAACTACCTAGTACCAGTACATCCCCTAATCTTAATTACCTGCGCACCTGCAAAATCTCACTAGTAAATTACATATACAATCTGTACACTGCTATTATTACGTATAATATTATGTTAATCATGCATTCAGATTTAATGTAGTAATTGTAAATTCTGCAATGTAAAACCAAAAATGAAGGCATATAGTGTGCGGTTCATGGCTCATAGTTCATATTTAATTGACTAGAAAGTAGACATAACATACTAAAATGTGCAGTTAAAGTAGGTACCGTAGGCTCGTAGGTACCTGAAAAGTTGAAGCTGACTGAGTCATACATTAAATAGGTAGTAGTAATTATACTCTTATGTGTAATACTTTCTGTTCTTAATTTCAGTTGAGTTATATCCAAATACGTGTGTGGTTTATAATCTCCGTGGTCTACATTATAATCGACCTAATTCTTTTCGTTCCAAGAACCATTTATACGCAAGACGGGAAACTATATGTCGTTTTCTCTATTTTAAACTTTATCTACATGATCTATGAGCTTTGGATTGTTTATATCCTCCTAAAAATACTAAGAATCAAAAGAGATGAAGAAGCTGAAGCTGAGGACCCTGACACAGAAGCCACTGACGTACCAGTACGAATCTCCTTGGTTAAAGAAACACCAACACCTCGACTCACTTTGGTGGCAGAACCAGTACCAAAACCAGACGAAGATGAAGAAAAGTACTAACTAAGTAATCAACAATAATAAGTTAATCTACAAGTAGTAGTGCTTGCTCTATATACAGTAAAACATTCGAACCTACCTACTAACTACCATAATAGACATTCTATTCCTAGTGTAAGGAAAATAGCAGTGAAAGTTTTTCTACAAACTTCCAACATTGTATGCAAATGTTGGTACCCAAATATGCTTTCCCAACTTTGTGTTAAATACAAATGAGATACATTCAGAGATATTCAATAGCTAGGTTAAAGCTAAAAATACCAACAACAATGACTATTGCACTAGTATTTCCACAAAATGTACAGTAACAATTAATTTAGTATACATAGTACATACACATTTTGTATATAGGTATTAGGTATGCGCAATATTATGCATACCTAAATATATAGGATTGCAATACTTGGCTATAAAATATGCATGAACAGTTTTTCTGTTAATATAATACATTTAGTTGGCTTTTTGCTGCGGCTGCAACATATTATTATGATTTTATACTAGCGTAGCCTTAGCCTCATTTTAAAGTCAGTCCTCTAGTCTGCTAGCTTTAGCCCCAGTCCGGGTCCACTCACTCCAATTACAATTCGTCTTTTTTACTTCACTTCAGTTGTGCTTTCTATGTATGTTATTGATTATTAGCCCGCCCGAGTGTGCGAGGCTGGCTTATGTAATCGCAATGTCTGTCCGTCCGTGCGTCCGTGCGTCCGCA